>ML769920.1:0-12121 GCA_009733575.1 Gymnopus androsaceus JB14
CAAACCGTCCCCTAGAACGATACGTCCAGTACCAGAGTCAATCAACAAAATCCCATCCAGAGACGGGCGGACGCCGAGAGGGTCAATGCGGAAGGTCAATTTCTCGCAAAAGAGCCAAAACCCAGTGTTACGAACATCCGACCCGAACATCAAAGGGAAACCCGTTAGCCTAATTGGGGCGGCCGCTATGAGTCAATTATTGCGAGACGGAACACCTGCGTACATGCTACATATCAAACCTACCGATATTGATTCCGCCTCAGAAATCGGACGCTCAGCAAAGGAGCCTCCATGTGCGGATAAGGCACCTACGTCCAACGTACCCAAACAGGAACACCAGCGGACGGCGGACGAGATGGATAGAAGAGAAAGAGAAGAGGAGGAGGAAAGAAAGAAGGAAGAAACGGAGGAGTTAAAGAAACACATTCCCCACAGTACCAGGACTTCCTGGACGTCTTCTCGCCAGGAATGGCCAAGGAACTGCCTCCTCACCGTCCTTACGACATCAAGATCGAGACGGAGGGTGACGCCCTTCCCAACATAGGAAAGCTCTACAATATGTCGGAGGTGGAGTTAAAAGCACTCAAGGACTACCTCGACGACATGTTGGGAAAAGGGTTCATCCGATCCTCGAATTCACCTGCGGGAGCACCGGTCCTATTTGCAAAGAAGAAGGACGGAACTCTGCGACTTTGTGTAGATTATCGGGCACTCAACAAACTCACCCGAAAGAACAGATACCCCTTACCACTCATCGGTACACTAGTTGACCAATTGCGGAAGGCGAAAATCTTCACAAAGATCGACTTGCGGGCGGGATACAATAATGTGCGAATAGCGGAAGGTCACGAATGGAAGACAGCCTTTAGAACTCGTTACGGATCATACGAGTACTTGGTCATGCCATTTGGATTGACAAACGCCCCGTCCGCCTTCCAATTCTTCATGAACGACATCTTCCACGATATGGTGGATATTTGCGTCGTGGTATACCTAGACGATATCCTTATCTACTCAATGGACGAGGAATCACATACTCAACATGTGAGGAAGGTACTCGAAAGGCTGCGGGAGAACAATTTGCACGCAAAACCGGAAAAGTGCGACTTCCATACACGCGTAGTGGAGTACCTGGGAGTCATAATATCGCCCGATGGAGTGGCCATGGACCCCAAGAAGGTCGACACAATCCTTTCGTGGCCCGCACCTAAGAATATAAAGGAACTACAAGGATTCCTAGGGTTCGCAAACTTCTACAGGCGGTTCATCGACAACTACTCCGGCATCACAAAGGTTCTCACCCGCCTCCTGAAAAAGGGAAACTACTGGAAGTGGACGCAGGAGTGCCAACGTGTCTTCGACGTACTAAAGGGCGCATTTGCGGAAGCTCCTATCCTTGCACACTTCAACCCCGACCTCCCGATTATAATGGAATGTGACGCGTCGGATTGGGCGATAGCGGGAATCCTGTCGCAGTTGGACCCAAAGTCGGGGGAGATCCACCCGATAGCTTTCTTTGCACGAGGAATGATTGACGCTGAGCTCAACTACAACATATACGACAAAGAGCTCTTAGCCATTGTGGAGGGGTTTAAACAGTGGAGGGCGTACTGCGAAGGATCCCGCTTCCGAATACAAGTATACTCAGACCACAACAACTTACAGTACTTCACCACGACAAAGGTACTCACAAGAAGGCAAGCACGTTGGTCCGAAACCCTCTCAGCTTACGACTATACCATCAACTATCGGCCGGGGACACTTGGAGCAAAACCAGACGCGTTAACTCGCAGAGCGGATGTATATCCGAAACGGGGAGCGGAACTAGCGCATGCTAAACTGGTCAACGAAGGGATTCTTATCCCTCCCGACCGTCTAAACGCATCAGTGATATCGCCAGTACAACAAGGAATCGCCAGTCTGGCAATGGAAGACTTAACTCTAGCCAGAATACGAAACGCTCCACCCGACAGCCACATCGAAGAAGTCAGATCAGGAAGTTCGGAAGAGAAAGCGGAAGGGGAGAAGTGGGCGGATGGGGTGGTGAGGAGAGGTGAAAAGATATACGTACCCTCTACGGAATCATTCCGTCCGGAAATCATTAGGAAATTTCACAACCTCAGGAACAGATTCCACCCAAACCGCAGGAGCACATTGGGACTAGTCATGCAGCAATACTACTGGCCAGGAATGGCCAGGGATGTACGACAACATGTACGAGACTGCAAGGAGTGTGGAAAGAATAGGAGTCGGGTGACGAGCGTGGATGAGGAGCAAACCCAACCCAGCGAGCGCCTCGCAGCGGTAGTGCCCCTCAACGAGGCCTCTCTGATAGAGCGGGTGAGGGAAGCTCGACCCGACACATACATGAAAGAAAAGGCAAAGGGGATAAGAGACGGACGAGAATTGGAGGTAGTGACAGACGAAGGGCTTATGAGAAGGGGAGGGAGGATTTACGTGCCTCAAGTAGGGAGACTTCGGGTGGACATCATTCAGGCTTACCATGACCACCCGCTACGAGGTCATCCGGGCGAACGGAAAACCAGGAAACTGGTATCTCAACTGTTCTATTGGAGGGGCATGTCGGACGACGTCCGAAACTACGTTAGGGGCTGCCACCACTGTGCCAGAGCAAAATCACGGCGACACAAACCCTTTGGACTATTGAAACCCCTCCCGATAGGGGAACGACCTTGGGATTCCATATCTTTTGATCACATCGTCCAACTGCCGAAGACCCAAGGAGAGGAAGCATTTGACGCCGTCCTGGTAGTGGTTTGCCGCTTAACAAAACAAGCAATCTACATTCCTTGTTACACGACCGACAAAGCCAAGGACTTCGCGGATTTATTCATTACCCACGTATTCGCAAAACACGGACTCCCGTCAAATATAGTATCGGACAGGGGTTCACTGTTCGTTAGCGAATTTTGGACTGAACTGTGCATGGCCCTTCACATCGAAGCACGCCTATCTACAGCATACCACCCGCAGACGGATGGACAAACAGAGCGGGTCAACCAATCGCTGGAAGCTTATCTACGAATTTACTGTGCCTACGACCAGGACGACTGGCACAAACTCCTTCCAATGGCCGAGTTCGTGTACAACAACTCACCCCACAGTGCAACAGGAGTGTCGCCCTTCTTCGCAAATAAGGGATACCACCCGAAACTCACAATCGAACTGGACAAAGTGTCTAACACAGACGCCAACGCTTACGCATCCCAACTGCATGAACTCCATGAGTACTTGAAGGGGGAGCTGAAGATTGCAAACGAGAATTACGAGAAGTACGCAAACAAGAAGCGGAGGAAAGCCGAGTGCGGGAGGGAGACTTGGTATGGTTAGACATGAAGAACATCAAAACACGTCATCCGACGAAGAAACTCGACCACAAGTTCACGGGTCCCTACCGAATCCTGGGGAAAATCGGGAGTCACGCATACCGACTAGACCTACCGGGCGACCTCAAAAAAATCCACAATGTCTTCCATGTCGACCGCCTGAAGATTCATCACGAGGATGTGTTCAAACGCAAGCGAGAACCACCACCGCCAGTCTTCATTGACGGAAACGCAGAATACTACATAGAGAATGTCCTGGACTCCCAACCACTAAAAGGCGGAAGCAACGAAATCCAGTATTTGGTGAAGTGGAAGGATTACGGAGAGGAATACAACGAGTGGGTTCCATGGCAAAGCATGGCGGGCGGCATCAAGCTGATTGAGAAGTGGGAAAAGGCGCACCCGAAGAAGAGGAAGCTACGGAGGGAGCTCCTGGAAGAGTTGCGGAAGATGGCAGAAGAACAGAAGGAAGATCGGGTGGAAAAGGAGGAGCAAAGGGACACCTGACGACGTTAAGTTTCCACTCATTATTTTTGTTTCAAGCATTCCATCCCGCGCTTGCGGTGTTACCTTTTTAGCAATGCACGGATACTATTCACTTTCGAACGCTGAACAAACGGAAACAGCTCTTTCACTTTTCACTAACAATTTCCAATATTGGCTCACTCTTTTAAACAACAAGAAAGTTTCGGATTTTAGATGATATATATACAGGAACATACGGGAGAACAGAAAAGAAAATAGAAGAAGGAAAAGAAGAGATAATAGAAAAGAAACTACGGGACAAGGAGGAGCAGGACCGATTTAGCACGAGTAAGGCGGGGAAAGGATATTGGTTCCCGCATCGGGAGGAGGAGGGGTGGTGGTGGAACCAGAGGGAACAGGCAACGGACTCTGAGTAGCACCCCCTACTCCATGCTCGTCCGCGTCACCACCTGCACTAACGTCATCAACCATCTCGACATCACCGTCGTACTCAGCGCCAGGAATACCACCCCACTCGCTTCCCTCGTCAACATCACCTGCATCATCCTCACCATCGGTGTACATATCCTCACCGTCATCACGAGAATACACAGGTGCATCGGGACTAGCAGGCGTGGGAGGGGGACGAAGATCCGCCAACTCTCCTTCCAGATGCAGAAGTAACGCTGCGCGAGACTCCCAATAGTCATCATCCTCGATACAAGTCTGGAGTTGGGCACGAAGGAGATCTCGAGCGTCAGCACGCATGCGGGATAAGAGGGGGAGGAAGAAAATATGACGAAGGGAGTCCGAGGGGGGAGCACAACCCAAAGGTTGCGACGTATCGAAGGACAGAAGAGGATAGAGGGGACGCTGAGTGTTGTGGTGAGAGGGAGCTACCAGACCCGCATACTCCGCCAAACTCAGCAAGGCAGCTGGGTCAACAGTGCTGTACTGGTCCACCAAGGGCGCGACACCTTCACGGTATCGACCAGCCACCCGAAGGAGGAAGGTGAGTGACTGCTCCATACGGGAGAGACACTCCCGGAGATGCAGTCGGAGGCGTTCACTAGCCTCCTCAGCATGCTCATAAGCCTGCGGATCGGTACGGCCATGAAGGAGGGAGGACCGGACTTCTTGCACCAGGAATTCCACCCGACGGGCAACCTCGGCCAGAAATGAGGCAGGGCGGGCGGACTCCAGACGCCTGAAAGCGTTGGACAACTGGGATAACTCCTGGCTGAAGTCGCTCTACCTCAACACGAAGGAGGGCATTGTTTTCGGAAGCACCCTCTAGAGAGTACGAACCACCTAGCTGAGCGACGAGGTCCAAATTGCTCTCGCGCAGGGAACTAGCGGAATCCTCCGCAGAACGAGCACGTTGACGAAGATGCTCACACGTTCCCAACAAGTCGTGGATGAGTTGAGAGGTGTTCCCAATCTCGACTTCACAACGAATGGCACGGTCAACAGCCACGCCACGTCCCTCCTCCGACTTGCGCAACTCTACCTCATAGCGCGCCAATACACCCTCCAAATCCTCAATACGAGCCGCAGGATCCTACAACAAAGATGAATAACAAACGGAGGAATCAGCAGCAGGAAAACGTACAGGATACCCAGGAACCACTAACGCCTTGTAGGCCTTGGCTTGAGCAGCACTAGCAGCAGAAGCTGCAGCGCTGTCCGCCAAAACCTTTACTTCACCCTCAAGCAACTCATACTCTACCTGGCAGTTCTTCAACATGCGTTCCTGTTCCGAGTTCAAACGACGCAAGTCGGCGAGCTGAGACTCCAAGTGACAGGTCTGAACCACAGACATCCTATTTCGAGCCCTCTCAGTCTCAAGGTCCAACTGGGCAGAGTTGAGACGTCTCTGCATGTCCAACAACTCCTGCTGGAGGGCGCCGACATCGTTTGTGCGTAGGGTGGGCATGGGAGGTTAGGAGAAAAAAGGAGATGTAAGGAAAAGCGGAAGGAAACAGGGACGGAAGAAAGCGACAACTCACCAATGGTTCCCAATGAATCAGGATGGGAAGGGCCCAACTGATGGCTATCACCGTAGGCGTTCTGAAGATCGGTCATGACAGGGTCACGACCAGAAGCGATGTCGAGATGAGCCCTGTGGTAGGCTGCCCCATCCAATCCAGATCGCTCAGTAACCCTTGGTGGAGTCCACGACCGAGGAGAGACAGGGGACCAATGGTCGGGAGGATTCTTGGAGGGAACAGTCAATGGAGAGAATGTGGGGTGCTCAGAGGGAACGGGAGACGAAATAAGGGGGGGAACGGGAATGGGGGAGGTATCACGAGGGGGACTGGGAGCCTGAGGAGGGGGGGGAGACAATGGCGTGGAGACACTACCAGGAGGGGCCACAGGAGGGGGTGGAACGGATCTAGGAGAGAGGGTACGAGGCTCGAGACGAGACGAAGCAACTCTGGAAGCCATACTTTGCGACGTGGAAGACCCAATGTTTCGTTGTTGCAGTTGTTGGGCTCTTAAGGCCCGTCGCTGTCTGCGAGCCTCTTTCTCATTCCGCTCCTTCTCCCGCATGTCACCCTCCCAATGCACCTTTACTGCCCGTTTATCCCTGCGCTGTTGCTCCGATTCCAGGTGACGCTTAGTCTCAGCCGCAGCAAGACGAGCAGCCTCCCGCTCTTTGAAGAAACGAGCCCGACTGTCAGCAGCAACCTCAGCCTCCGTAGCTTCGAAAGCCTCCAACTCCCTGGCCAACTCCAAACCAGGAGGGATGGGAACGTCGCCGATGCGGAGAGGGAGGGGGGAAGTTGTGGAATGAGGAGGGGGAGCGAGACATTGTGTGGGAGGAGGAATACGGATCGTAGGACCACGAATCACTCGTACCTCACAGGAAGGACGAAGGGAGGGGACCGGAGTAGCAGGTGAAGGAACGTTGGAGGACCCGCTCGCAACCGTCCGAGCTGAATCACCCTGTTTGCAGGGAGAACTATGGGACCCAGGTGCTCGAGGCTCATACAAATAGCCCAAAGGACTAACGGATGGATGGGAACGGGAAGGGGAGGATCGGGAAGTCGATGTTTTAATAATACGACCTCGACCAGGAGGACCTACACGCCCCACAGAGGAGGGAGGGGGGATAGCAGAACGAGCAGCATGTTGAATAGCCTCCTCTAGGCTGGTGAAGAAGGAGGGAGGTTGACAGTACAAGTTGTACGACCTCGAACTCAAACCAGCCATCCGAGAGTCGAACTGCTGCCTGGCCCACGAAAGGGGAGCATCGAATCGACTGGGTAAAAAAAAAGCCAAGTTAGAGATCCAAAAAGGGGGAAGAGGAACGAAAACACGCGCGTAGCAAACAAACGATACCGATAAGCAATTCCAAGCGAACAGCCCTTGTGAGCCCGCTGGCAGGCATCGCACACTAACTCGGCGCCATTAGCAGCACTACAGGGCTCCGCTTTACCCTCACAACGAGCGCAACAACGCAAGCGTTTCGCAATTCGATGCCACTGCAGATCCGTAACATCGACGTCGAAGGAATGTCCACCAAGCTGGAAGACGGACTTCAGAGCCTCATCGATTTCCGCAGAACTCGCAGTCCGCCAGGAAACTGGACGGAGAGGGGAGACGACCACTGGAACGTGTTGCCCAGACGCAGATGCGTTGGTAGTCATGGGACAAGGAGAGGGAGGGGAAGAAGGAGAAGGGTTTGGCGATGGGGACCGTTTGGTCCTTTTGCGAGGGGAAGCATCGGCAGGAGAAGGAGACCTCTTGGGGGGCATTTTGAGGAGTGTACAATGAAGGGAAGGAGCAAGGAAGAAGGAAGAAACGGAACCGCTGAAATCAAGCTTTTCGAACTGTTTGTTGGCCCGTGTGGGTCCAACGGCGATCACGTCATTCGAGAACCCGCGATCCGCCAAACGAAGCGCAAACCCAATCTAATCACTAGGGGCCCTAGATGGGGGGGTAATGTCATATCCAGTACCACCGATTCCACTATCTTCAACCCCAAACCCATCCGATCATACTTACAATCCAGTCTCACGAACCAACAACTGCCCGCTAACCCCATGACGGGTCTCAGCTACTTCCGTACATACTTACTACTCATCAATCCAACATTCCGCTTGTATATAACCGGTAACCTCTCTTGGGGGATCCCTTGTCTTGATATTAACTTGTTTACTCCCGTATCTCTTGTTTTCTCTCTATTTTCTTATACTCTTGTCAATTCATCTATTTTCTCAATACACGCTTGCTCTGGCTTCTGCTTTTCGACTCACGCATCGACTTGACTACCAGCAAGCTCATACGACAATCAGACTCACCGCTGTCGAACTATTCGACGTTGGCTCACACAACTAGACTCGGAACTCGCATTCGGGAGCTTTGGCATTCCCAATCCACCCGCTTCTCACTACTAGTCTTTGACTAGTCCACCCGCACGCATATTCGATCGCGGATCTCGCCCGCCTTTTATACTAAAGGCCTCAAAGCTACTTTCAGTACCTTTCCCTAAAACCGTCGACCCCGGTCTTACATCCTCTAGAATTTCATCATCCTCCTGGTCACCCCCATTCTGCTGAGACACCTCTGTTTCATTATTGGGCAAAGCCACAAAGTCTTCATCTGACTCATCATCATCATCAGATAAAGCCACAAAGTCTTTGTCTGACTCATGAGCAGACAAGGTGATATCTTGCTCATCTGCTCCAGGGACTTGTGGAGCAGGTATCACTGCTGCTGCGTCATCCTCCACTGCATCATCTTCTGCTGCTCCTGCTGCCAGTTCCTCTTCACCTGCTTGTGTAACTTCTGCACCCTGCTCCACTCCTGCTGTTGTATTTTCTACAGCCTGCACTTTCTGATACGCAATTTGGGCTTTAAGGCAGGCAGCCTGATACACTGACAGGTAGTACTTTCGGGCTAGCATTCGCGATGTGCTCTCAGTAGGATGATCTGGTGGAGAAGGGCCTTTGTATTTGGTACCCAGTTCTCTAACGACAGTGCCAAGTGCTTTTTGTATCAACTTTGCAGCTGCTTCATTGATGAGAGAAGCTGCATGATAGCGCAATGAATCCTGTACCCTGTCGGCCTTGCATGCATCGTAGGCTGGGCCATACTCAACAATTCATGACCAGTACATAAGTACTTGCTTGCGTGCAGCCTTATACCACTTAAAGTGTCCATGGCAGATAATTATACGGGCATCAAACATATCCACTACCTCTGGTGCTACTTCTTCACATTTCTTGACAATTGACGCATCCCAATCAATGTGCACATCCTCTGCCAGGCCTGCATTGTATACAGAGGCTTCATGGATCTGGGTCCATTCCTCATCCCTATCAGTTTTACACTTGGTGTCAATTTTCAGATCTTTATTCCGTGCCTCCAGAAGCAAGGTCTTGTGAATATTGAGATGACCCTTATGAGAATGTGTGGATGGACCCTGCACTTTCATGCGTGATGGCACTATAGGGCAAAGAGGTACACCAGTTGTGCTTTTTACTGGTGACAATGCTGCTTTGCGCAGGGTCGGATTTGACTTCATGTGAGCAGGAGATGGAAGTAACACAACTGGGACTAGCTTTCAGGAAAATCCAGCAGTTGGTTTCAAGTTCAGACAGTCCTTCGTAGGGCTAGGCAGACGGGAAGCACTGTCCTCCTAGTTGGAATGGATGGTCAGAAAGGGAAATGATATAAGCGAGTACAAAGCTCACCTCTTCGGCCCCTTCCTGATTACCGTCCTTCTGCCCTCCCTTTCGAGTCGCTTTCATCTCCTGCTCCTTCTTCGCTTGAGACAAAGAGGGCATCAGGTTTGCTTTCGCATTGCTTCGGGTTGATCATTTATGATGTGCACAAGGAACACCCAGTTTTGCGCCGGAGCGCGTTTTGATGTTCGTTTTGCGAGTTTTTTTATTTACCATCTGTGTAACCCAGCGTTAGTAAGTAAATCCGCAGTAGAATCATGCAATCGATAAGATAAAAAATAATTTGGCATAATCTCCCCCTGCTTTTTTCAATGTTCCAGCCTTTTTCTCAATCAACTTCATTGACCGTGAGCCATGCCAAAGTATTCGAATATAGATTATCTACTTTAAATAGTACTAAAGTCAGAAAGAAAAACTTACTGTGGCAACAGTCGACATTGGGAACAAGTTGGAAAATATCACGTGTTCTGACATGCGTGCAACCTGGACTTGGCGAGCTGCCAGGCGCTAAAGCAGCAGGCGCCTAATTAGATTGAGCTAGTTAACGTCGTCGCGGACGCGTTACATTCCAAAGCGACGCGTTAAGCACGTTCCGCATGCATCTATTAATTGAGATTAAACTAGTTTAACGTCGTCGCGGACGCGTTACATTCCAAAGCGACGCGTTAAGCATGTTCCGCATGCGTCTATTAATTGAGATTAAACTAGTTTAACGTCGTCGCGACGTATGTACGTTGAACACGTTCTGCATGCGTCTAGGAAGAAAACCATATAATTATTTGTATGTACATATTCAATTTACTCCGAGATATGTATCGTTATCTATATATACAGTGTTTATACTAAGTTGTTCGAAAGATACATAGAAGCTATCAATACATCATATGTTAAAGTCTTTGATTCCAGTCCAAAAGTCCTTTATTCCAGTCAATTTCTTGCAGTTTCTTCACCAAATCTCGCCCTTGCTTTTGTTGCTTGGCTGTGATTGCAATAACAAGTAGATCCTTCCTATCTACTTCAAATACCGCAGCAACATAGGGATCTAATGCCTCAATCATTGTATTGCCCCCATGCAAGCTCGAGTCCTTGGTCAATGTGATGGCACGGACAACAAAGTCAAAATCGACATAGGCATGCGTAGCGTTCTGTCTATAGCCTACACGGCGGCAAATTCTGCCTACGTATTTCCCACGAGCGACTACAAACAGATGTTGGCTGGTACGAAGCTCACCCACATCCCATGTGCACCTTTCCGTTGAGATTTCAGATGCGTCAAGGATTCTCCCATACTGTCGTCTATTGGAAACCATTGAGACTTCTTTGACAACAATGTCACCATCCACTGTGCAAATCTCAGCCCGCTGATCACCACTGCTAACAGTCGCAATTTTGACATCCAAACCAGCAAGACTTTTTCGAAGCTCAAGGGTTGGCAAACCAATAAGTTGGGGAAGATGGATTCCACGTGTCTACGCCAGCTCTGAGCTCAGCTTGCTCTTCACGCTGTCCAGGCAGGAGTAGAACCTGGGATGCCATCGATAGAGGTCAATGGAGATTGTTCATGAGATGGAAATGAAGGTGGGAGAGAGTGGATGGGAGCCTGAGGCACCACCGGTGAAGGTATAATCCCGAATTCCATTTTTTCGCGCAGGGTGTAAGTAGGTACATAGCCAAGCTTGAAAGTGAAGTAGGAATTAGTCGACACCCCGCTGAATAGGCTTGTTCATGCCCGGAGGTTGGGTGAGATCATGAAGGAACCGGTGATTATCAGCACGACGGATATGGTCGTAGTCGTACTCAGCATTGGCTGAGACCACGCTTTGCACCATCCGGGTCTGTAGAGTTATGCCAAGACCACTCTTGAACTTGGGGTTCGATGCGCATTCCTTTCACTGTCATTCGATTGCCTCTCTTCTGGTGGGTTCCCTGGAGAATCACCTCTAGTCCCTCGATACGGTGTTTGGCCAGTGTATAACCCTGTACCATAATCTACATGGTGGGTCATCCTACTTATCACTTGGAGGGCCGATTCATTAACGACTCCAAAGTGATCTCGCCACTTTACCGGTGAGGGCAATTCCTTGGGCAGTAGGGACATCTGGCTAGGGTAACTAGCAGTGTTCGCCACCGTGATAAAACGAACACTGTTGCGATGCAGAGTGAGCAAAAGCTCCAACTCTTTAAGGTATACATCAACCATGTCTTTTGTGACAGCAACCACAAAGCCTTCATCTGGAGTTTGAACACGCTCAACCTCTGTATGTGCCAAACCCGACTCTGCAATGAGATTCTGATTGAGCTGACGGAGCCCTGGGATGTTCTTGGGTACTCCAACGACATCACCAACCCTAAGGAATTTGCGCAGATAACGGTACGGAACGGGGTGTTCTGCGTCCTCCACGTCGAGACGGACAATGCAAACCTTGGGTTCGGTGGAAACAATCTCACCTAAAGCACCATCGGTTATTCCGATAAGCCCGTTTACCTCAACACGTTCACTAGCTACCAGAGACCAGGATTGGGGTCGAGGTGGGTCATGAACATTATTCCACAAGTCACTCAAGCGTTCCTTGAATAGAGCTAGGTCACGATCGGAAATGGTCATCTCTCTCTTTT
>ML769920.1:12146-34233 GCA_009733575.1 Gymnopus androsaceus JB14
CTCTTACGCATTGTCCGGAGTAGGGCGTGGAGGTTGGAGGCGGGAGGCGCCACTGGACGCAGTCCCTCAGATTGTCACGTGTCCCATTTCCGCGACCACGAGCATGTGGGACCCACGCACGACCGCGACCACGACCACGACCACTGCGGAGCTCAGCCTGTACCATATGTTCTGCTTCATCAGACCAGGGTGCGTCCGCGATGATCCAGCAACAACTCGCTGATAGTATGTGATAGCAGGTCATAGTTGAGAGTCAGACTACCAGGGCAGCTTTTCTCAAGAAAGTGTTTTATACTTAAGTAATTCTTAGAATATTCCTAAGAATTAAAGTTATCATAAATGGTAAGTATTGATTAGACTTAAGTAAATACTTAAGTATAGGCATAACTCATGCAAGATCATCTCGAATAGGTGATTATGAAGTAAAAGTAAAAGTAATAAAGTAAAGTAAGATAAAAATATCTTATATCCTCTGCAAACTTTAGTTTAAAGTAAAATACCAGTTCAGCTGGTTAATTAATAAAGTAAGTAAGTTATTCAAAGTATTGAGTAAAAGTAAAGTATGGTAGGACAGAAGAAAGCCATGAGTAAGGCATAAGTTTCTAAAGCAAATACTAAGCAGAGAGTATATGTTCCTACTGAGTTGGAGTGGTTACTCAGTGGTAGTAAAGTGAGAGTAGATAGGATGAGATGGTAGATGTAAGCATTAACGACTCCAAAGTGATCTCGCCACTTTACCGGTGAGGGCAATTCCTTGGGCAGTAGGACATCTGGCTAGGGTAACTAGCAGTGTTTGCCACCGTGATAAACGAACACTGTTGCAATGCAGAGTGAGCAAAAGCTCCAACTCTTTAAGGTATACATCAACCATGTCTTTTGTGACAGCAACCACAAAGCCTTCATCTGGAGTTTGAACACGCTCAACCTCTGTATGTGCCAAACCCGACTCTGCAATGAGATTCTGATTGAGCTGACGGAGCCCTGGGATGTTCTTGGGTACTCCAACGACATCACCAACCCTAAGGAATTTGCGCAGATAACGGTACGGAACGGGGTGTTCTGCGTCCTCCACGTCGAGACGGACAATGCAAACCTTGGGTTCGGTGGAAACAATCTCACCTAAAGCACCATCGGTTATTCCGATAAGCCCGTTTACCTCAACACGTTCACTAGCTACCAGAGACCAGGATTGGGGTCGAGGTGGGTCATGAACATTATTCCACAAGTCACTCAAGCGTTCCTTGAATAGAGCTAGGTCACGATCGGAAATGGTCACTGCCTCCTCAATGTCGTGTATACTCTTCTTCAAGACAACGAATCCAGAAGCGGCATCGATGACCTGCCCAAAGAGTCGATAGCGTTTGTCACCATGCGGACATTCATCAGGTTCCCGTTCTGAGCAACTTTCATGTCGGCATATCAACTGTACGTTGAGTCCGAACCTTTGAGCAATAGCATGGGGCGATGAGGAATCTAGGGGCGTCTTGGGACGACGCTGATGTGTTCTGTTTTTGTCAGTTTCTTTGGGATTTGCTTGTTCCAACGAAGGGAGCTTAAGCCGCGGTACCACGACGATTATGCGTTCTGAGCCCCGTGCTTCCTTAAATTTATCTGTTACAACAAGTCCGACATCCTGCCGATACAGACCCTTCTTAATCAATGCCCAGCGGCCAGGGAGGGGCTCTTTAAACCGGTCTGGGATGAAATGCGTGGTATTGAGAAAAATGCCCTTCGCAAGATAATGCTTAGGGAGAATACTCCTGGCGTTCTCGTAGGAGAAGCCAGCGATAGATTTGAAGTAATCCGCAAGGATATGATTTTCGGGAGACATGCCGGACGTTTGGATGTAGAGACCTCCAGGGTACTGCGAGCGGAATGCCGTCTTGATAAGATCATTGCCCATATCGATGTTGTGCCGTAGATGCTCAACGATGGCCAGAGCTCTGCCACGCTATAGTTGAAAAACAAGCATAGATTAGCTTGGTTTGTCTTATGCAATGCCTGGGACTCTTACCTGACACCGCACGAAATATATTTTATATTTGGCGACCTCTTCGAGTGCTTGGCCATGAAGAGAGAATTGCTTACTCATTTCCGCCCACTCTCCGTCCAGCGATTCCTCGTCGGAATCCCATGAGTGATCAGAATCGTCCCCTGGCTCATCTTCCGGAGAAGACGACTCCGGTTCTCGTGGTGGGTCGGAGGCGTACATTGTGGAAGCAATTCGAGCGAACAAATGCTCATTCGGGTTATTGTACTTTTGGCTGAGATATGAATCCTCCAGGGGATTGTACGATATTGCTTGCAAAAATTCTTCCATCGGATCTGTGCCAGAGTTCGCCATTGGATCAGCCTGGGAGTCGGGAGGGTCCATGTCCAGCGTACCGATCGGAGCTGCCGGCGTTGAGTCCAGGAGTGAAAGTCTAAAGAGGCCAAATAAGTTAGTATATCTGAGCGAAAGAGATAGAGAACCTACAATTCGCCGTCGGTAAGGGTTTGATCGGGGGAGAGTGGGGTGAGGAGGTTATATCTGATAAAGGAAGGGGTCAGTTATTAGTTTGATATAAACAGAGGGTAGCTTACATGGGGTTCTCCTCAATCATGTAGGCGTTGTCGTTGTAGTCGTGACCGCCGTCAAGGTGGTCCATCTCGTGGACGTGGTTGGGCTCATAAATAACATCATCGTCGACGTAGTCGAGTTCAGGGAGACCTAGTTCGTCTAGGTGCTCCTCGGGTGCTTGGGAAAAAGGAACCGTGTTTGGTGCGTAAGGAGTGACACTAGGAATGGCAGGAGGTGCAGTAGGAGGTGCAGGAGATGTAGGAGGTGCGGCAAAAGGTGCAGGAGATGCAGGAGGTGCAGTAAAATGCACGTTGGGAGGTGCAGGAGGTGCAGTAGGAAATGCGGGAGGTACAGGCGGGAGTCCTGTCAAAGCTTGGCGCAATTTTTTTTCTCTACGCTTGCGACTCTTTTTGGCGGATTTCGATTCAAAACCCCGCGACTCTGCGAATTCCCTCAATCCTTTTCGCACCGTCGCTCTCTGCTGAGGGGTTGCCTTATTGGGATGAGGGTCTGGATCGTCGTCGTCCTCATCGGACCAATCATACGCGGCGTGAACCTCCTGGAAGAGGGAGTCTCTGCCATGATCGTTTGAGGCAAAAGAATGTGAGGTTTGCGGTGGATTCGAGGATTCAAGGAAGCGCGCTTTCTTCTGAGGACGCGGATCGGAGTTTTGGGGTCTGGAATGGCGGGATTTTGAGTAATGGGAGTGGTTGGACATGGATGCCCGCGGAGCTTGCTTGCATTGTTCGAGCTCTTCGGCTTTCTTTTCCCAACTCGCAATGACAGCATCCATGGGAGATACGTGATTCGCGGAACGAAGTGGAACACTTTCGGACTTTTGCTTTTCACGCTCCCTGTGCATTTTGGTCGTTCGAGATGCCCATGCCTCAGCCCTTATCGCGCGCTCTTCACGAGTCTCGGCATCTGACGCTATCCGAGACTGGCGGAGACCTTCCTGAGTTTCTTCTGGATCGCCACTGTGATCCGTGGCTTTAACATGTTGAGATTTCAGCGCTTCCTCTTCCATGGCACGGTCATCGTCGCTGTTCCCCCAGGACAGTCTATCCTCGATGTCCGTTTCCCTGTCGATCTCCGCATCTTCATCGTCACATTCGTCCAGAATAAATACATTTTTACGTTTAGACTTAGTATCGATGAGTTTTTGAGGATAGTCTCATTTGAACGAAAGAACTTACTTACCATTGTCGGATAGTTGTAAAGAATGAATGACCTAGGGAGAGAGAGGCAGAATCAGCGTTGGAACGAGCACTTTGGGTGACTTGGACTGTCATGGCCGCCGCCTGCCCCGCACGACGGAGCGACATGACCTCTCTTTGTCCTTTTTACTCTTTCATAACGATTTCACGAGGCCTTGAGCCTTCTTACATCGTTCCCAACGTTCATTTCTTATTTTTTATTTGTACTCTACGTTAAACGACTAGCGGAAGCTTACCTGCACTGTCGAGCGTACCAGCGTGGTGGTTCGAAAACAAGAGAAAAAGCGTGATGTCACAGTCGTGACATTTTGGCTAGGCCCGCCGAGCTGCCAACTGATTAGCGCCATATAATCTAGGCGCGCTAGATTATATGGCGCTAATCAGTTGGCAGTTCGCCAGAGGTAGTCCAGCTGTCACGGCTGTGACGTCACGTTTTTTCTCTTGTTTCCGAACCACCACAACCGCGACACTCGACGTCGCTCACAGTCTTCAGCTCAGTACCGTTGTTGTCCGTGTGTTTTTCTACGTCGCTCGCAGTGTTCAGCTCGGTACCCTTGTAGCTCGTGTTTTTCTACGTCGCTCGCAGTCTTCAGCTCGGTACGTTTGTAGGTCGCGTGTTTTCTTATTCTTTAATAACTCTTGTTCACAGTACTTCGGCGACCTTCACTTGAACTCTTCCACCGGTTTATCATCCTGAAGACCGCGTTTCTTATTGTAGAACTTTGAGCCTCGAGGCCCACGCTGCTTTAGCATCTCCTCTGGCATAGGTACGTGTCGATTTCTTTTTACGTCGAATCAGTCAACTAATTGATGTTGGTTGTACAGTAGATTAAAAAATTCGATTCAATATATCCTCACAATTACTTGGTCGCTCGACTGGAGGTTCACGCTACATCGAAGGAAGGCGGGATTCCATATCGCCTGCGCTGGTACGTATCCTTTTTTACTCTTGGTTGATTTAATGGACTAATGTGATTTTAGTCTGTTGTATTTCACGCTGGCTGGCAGAGAAAAGCGCGTTTGTGTAGGTCAACAAGGTTCTGTTGGATTATCGGCATAGTAGGCATAAAGAGTACGCTTGAGATCTCAATATACAATATCTTGACAATGCGTCCTTCAAAAAAATCAATGAAGAGGATGGCTACATTGTCAGACTCGTCGCCAGCAATTGAGGTCCAAGATTACGCCCATGTCCCATACGCCTCACCTACAAAACGGCGCCGAACGGCGCATGCTGTGCCTGCTATATACACACCAAGTGGGCAGCGTTATCATCAACAGGCAAGACTACCGCTACCAGTGGGCCAAGTTGGTCTGCTGGAACGCCCTGAATCTTTGCCCGTGTTTCCAACAAGGGTGAACCTTGATGTTTCATCCCAAGACACTGAAGGCATACCTGTAACATTTGACTTGGGTCCGTCCATTCATTGCCGGAAGCGTTTGGCTCAAGCTCGGAATTGGCAGCAAATTGTGCCAACCTTGGTTCGGCCATACCTTCAGCTGATGCGAGAGACTGAAAATCTACGACTCAAGCCTGGTAGCAACGCTATGGAGATGGAGTGTACTTGTGGGCAAAGATCGAGGAGACTCTCTGTTGTTGTGGTAAGAATGTTGGTTCTGGAGCGAATTCAAATAAACGTTTGTGACTGTAGAACTGCTCCATTGCAACTGCTTCGGCTGGGGTTGTTTGGTTGTGCTCCAATACACCCTAGTCTGGCGGTTGAGTTGCAAGTCCTCAATCTTGTAACAAGTCTATTTCTCCGCGTTTCCCCAAACCATACAGCAGTTTCTAGCACGTTGGAAGCATTTTTGGAAGATCGTGGATATGTTATGAAGGGGGAGGATCCGCTCCGAAGGCGGTTTAGCAATGCCTTGCAATGGTACAATACACTACAGGACCGTGCTTCACATTTTATTGATGAACTAATAGATGTTGCACGAGAAGAAAGGCTGAGGGAGGACCAGGAAGAACATGAGGTTCCAATGGAGACTCCTGCGGAGGGTTCTACACCTCTATTGCGCCCCAGCGAGTACTTACGTGCACGCTGCCCTATCTGCTTTGGGGGGAAAAGTGGTCCCAGTAATCAATTGAATGCTTTTGCATGTATAGATGCTGTGTTCACGCAAAAGAATAATAAACATGCTTCAAGGGATCCTCTGCGTGAACACCCCAAGACTGTTTTTATTCCAGAGTCTGAAGTCAAACTTTGGGAGGACTACGTTGCGGAAGTAAGACCTTCCCAGGAGAGTAAAGATGAACACTCACGGAGTGCTAGAAATGATCACTATGAGGGCTCTTTAAGGGTGCCGAATTCTGTCCTCGATGCTTGCGAAGACAGTTTCACAGCAGCGGACGGTACAAGGCAGAAGGCTAGCACGCAGTTTTTTGACTCAACGGGTTTAATGGGTATGCTATGCCGCCATGATCGCGTACTTTGGCTGGTCAATATGACCTCTCCAGGTGAACGTCAACATTATGTGTTCACCCTGGTTGAAAGGTTATTCAACCACCTCCCGTCATGGTTCACGGTTGGGATTCTTTATGATGTTGCATGCTCCACCCATCGAAGTTGCGTGAAGTGGGACTTCTTAAAGCCGTACCTACCTCGTATAACCTTTGCTATCTCAGTTTTCCATGCATATGGACATGCTTGGCCTTGCCAATGCATTTATCATCCCCGAAAGTGTAAAGGTTTTGGTTTAACGGATGGAGAAGGTTGCGAACGATTTTGGCATTCAATCTGCATGCTGGTGGCGTATCTACGGGTGTGTGGGGTAAGTTATTGGGTGAATTGTAAAATGTCATTGCTCATTTGCTTTATCTTTTTAGCATTACCAGAGACTGTATACATTGGATCGCCAGATTCAACATGGCGATAAAGAAAGCTTGAGAGGTCTGGGCAAATGGGTGGCGCGTAAATGGCGGCTGGCTCAGACAAAACGTGAAGAGGTAAATCGAGAGGTTGTAAAATCGGAACGATCTCCTGATTTGCTGCGCGTGCAGTGGTCGGAGCAGGTTGCTGCACAAACCAAACCATTGCCTCGTGAGGATCTTTTTGTGTTTACCAAGGTTCTAATTAATTGATGTTGCTTCAGGTCAATCGAAGAACGCTGGAAAGAAGGCAATCGAGGAAGCAATCCGAATGCGCACTGTCATTGGCACCCTAGAAACCCGCATCGCCCGTCTCGAAGTGGTAGCATGTGACTTGAATGAGCCGCCCTACCTAATGACCGAGGCCCAGGAGAAGCTGCCAGGTCTTACGAAGGAGCTCAAGGACAACAAACGGTCTCTTCTGCACATGGAGAGGGCACTGGGTGTAGACCAGATGAACACGTACCGACATCTGGCTTCCAGTGAGTTTATTACCTTGCGTATGAACGCGCGGGCCAAGAAAATCCGTCTACGAGACAGGTTGAGAGCCCGCAAATTCGAACGGGATCGTGTAGAGCGTGCAGTCCGTCGTCAACAGTACAATGGTATGTTTAACATTTTCTGTACATTACCTATTAATCATTTGCATAACTAAACAGAACGTAAGATACAAGGGCACACTGAGGACTCGGTGAAACGTCGTGAGCCCGGTATCAGCAAGCTAGCGAAAGAATACAATTCAATGTGTGAGAAAATGTGTGTCCTCATTGGAAGGCGGTGGGCACCTAGGAATGCAGTTGCCCCCGAGCCTATACCTTTGAAAGAACTGTTTAGACTGGATGTAGATGATGCAATATGGCAGGATGTAGGACTGGATGATACCACGGACACAGGGGCTCCGCCTGAGTGGTTATGCAATGATAAGGTACGAAAGGGTATCAAAGCAATACTTGAGCGTGATCGGTGTGATGAGGAGTTGCAACGCTTGCGAAGAGAACGTCGTTCCTTATTTGAATGGATGGAGGAGGAGTGGAGTGTGCTTCAGCGGGCTATTGAAGAAGTTATTAAGCTAGGTTTGTGATAATCAAAAGTTGTGATCTCCTTAACTTATTGTATGGAAATCTAGGTGATGCTGTTTTGCTTTATCATTTCAATGGGCGCAAGGTGGACCTTACACGACTGTGTGTCCGCTGGCGAAGAGCAATGCGGGATATGCCAGATGATGTGCGGTTGCCACAATGGGCTCCTCCAGTGGAAGAACTGGATGCAATGGAGCGAGACCTTGGTAGTGAGTTATGGAGAGCAGAAGATGAGGCAATTGAGGAGCAGGACAGTGATGATGAATTAACTTCATCCGAGGAGTCAGACATGGATGCGCTAGACCCTGGACTGCTGGAGCGTCTGGATGCTTTAGAGGTAGCTGATTGGGTTGAGCCAGAATTGGATTGATTTAGAAGCCCAAGCATGATGTTTGAGAGCTTAGATTTCCTTGCAATGACCTGGAATTGTTGATCTTGGACTTATCTATGTGTATCTTTCTTGGACTCACCTGCATGTACTGAATTTCATATATGTTGTATGTGACTTATATAGGGTATCAATTTCTTGGACTAAGGCTTAGATAGAAAGAGATAGATATATTACATCATCATATAATTTATTTTGTAGACAATTGTCTGTAGTGTAAATATTACAATATGATAATTTGTAGACATGAGAAGATTGTAATGTCTTTGAGATTTTGTAGTTCGTGGATTCCATAAACTCCGATAGCTGTAGTGCATGAAATCCATGGGTTAAGGGTTAGGGTTATGAGCTATGATATTTACTAGTACATGGAATCTATACACTACTAAATTTACTAGTGCATGGAATCCATGCGCTACTATTTTTACTAGTGCATGGATTCCATGCAACATGCATGGAATCCATACACTACGAAATTTACTAGTGCATGGAATCCATGCAACATACATGGAATCCATACCCTACGAAATTTACATGGAATCCATATGCTACTATTTTTACTAGTGCATGGAATCCATGCAACATGCATGGAATCCATACGCTACTATTTTTACGAGTGCATGGAATCCATGCAACATGCATGGAATCCATACACTACTATTTTTACTAGTGCATGGAATCCATACGCTACTATTTTTACCAGTGCATGGAATCCATGTGACATGCATGGAATCCATACACTACTATTTTCACTAGTGCATGGATTCCATGCGACACGTATGGAATCCATACACTACTATTTTTACTAGATGTAGTCTGCATTGTTTTCCCATCATGCTTGTCTCTAAAAACATGTATTTGAGCATTTAGCATGTATACTGTAATAGATATGTTATAATACTGTGTATATACAGAGAGAGAGAGCCAAGAGACGAGAGATGCCTGGATTCGGCAAAATAAAGTACGGCAAGGCCACAAAAGCCTGAAAAAAATTATGGTGAGGTCATAAAAAGCGTGTGAAGATCGTGGTACAAGGTAAGAGAGAGGGAAGCGGAGCACTACATCGTGCCCCAAAGTGCTTACTGGTAGACTAGCACTGGTCTCTGGAGTGCCAATGGGCAGTTGGAATCAATTCCAACTGGATTTTCCAATAGATTGGTTTACTGCAATTTACAGCACTTTTCATAATTATGTGGAATTTGAAAATTTGAAAAAAAAATTCTGAGGCTGTGCCTCCACAGCTTTACAAAGACAAGTGCTAGAAACCATTCCCCTCACTGGCGCTTAACAATTCAAAAAAAAAACAAGAATTTTGGCCATTGGGCTCTGTAAATGCTGGAAAAATCAAAACAAATACTAGAAGAAATACTTGGGGGGCGGGATATGCACTTGCTGGGGGTGCAGAAGGTTATCAGTAGTCTCCGAGATGTCTGTCACCTTCCATCACCAACCGTTGGCTTTGTAAAGCTGTGATGGCACAGCCACACAAATGTTTTCAAATTTTTCAAATTCCACATAATTATGAAAAGTGCTGTAAATCCCTATAATGTCATAGCTTCCCAATCCTCACCGAATCCGTTGACAATATCAATGGCCTTGATCTTTTAATCTTGCCTAAGATCAAGAGCGCAATTTTGATCCTGCAAATTCGGCCATCTGCCATCTGATTGCAGAGGATTGCTGGTATGTGTGTGTTTGGGTTGTATGTACTATGACTTTTTTTCACTGCTTGGAATCCATGCTTATACCTAACTCTTCTTACAGGCGGTGATTTGTGGGTTATTTTCAATGCCCCAGCACCTATTCCAATTGCTGCGCGATGGTTTGGGGACAACTCTTTGCTACTTCTAGGTGCTGCTCCTCATCTTTTTTAATGTTTGCCAAGCATTGGCTATTACTTATGGCAATAGTGGAAAGATTAGAACATGTTGAAATGAATGCAGAAAGTTGATTTGGTGAAGTCAGACACGGAATACTGTAAATTAATCCACTAGATCTATACTTTGTTTCTAATAACTCTAGAATATATAATATTTACGAGACTAAGTAATGAGTGAGGTTATTTCTGCTGTCAGCACTTCAGGCTGCCCCATTTTATATCTTCTTAGATAGTCCAAAGTGTAACAATCCAGTAACTAATATGATCAAAATCCACAGGAAATCCAGGGCCCTGGAATCCATATGGCTAGGACCTCTGGCACCCTTTGGATATGGATTCCATGCGCTAGTAAATATAGTAGTGCATGGATTCCATGCACTAGTAAAAATAGTAGCGTATGGATTCCATGCACTGGTAAAAATAGTAGTGTATGGATTCCATGCACTAGTAAAAATAGTAGTGTATGGATTCCATGCACTAGTAAAAACAGTAGCGTATGGATTCCATGCACGTCGAATGGAATCCATGCACTAGTAAAAATAGTAGCATATGGATTCCATGCACGTCACATGGAATCCATGCACTAGTAAAAATAGCAGCGTATGGATTCCATGCATGTGGCATGGAATCCATGCACTAGTAAAAATAGTAGTGTATGGATTCCATACGTGTTGCATGGAATCCATGAACTAGTAAAAATAGTAGTGTATGGATTCCATACCAGTTGCATGGAATCCATGTGATAGTAAAAATAGTAGCGTATGGATTCCATGCACTAGTAAAAATAGTAACATATGGATTCCATGAGCGGTGCTTGTAAATAATGTTAAAAGTAGGGCAAGAGCCTGCGGAGAATCTATTCGTTGTTAGGCTCTGAGTACACAGGTGGCCCAACCTATTAAACGAAGTTTAACCCCGGCGATTTTAAACCAGGGTTCACTTTTTTTAAACTGAGGTTCATTATGATAAGATAGATTCTGGGCTCAATTGAGCCCCAGGTTAAAAAAGTTGATCCCTGGTACCAATCGTGTTTCAGCCCATTTTCAACCCATCATGCCTTCTGCCAATCTGCATGGCTGTGGATATTCCATTCACATCCGAATCAGTTCCCAACTTCTCCGATACTGCAAAAAATAGCAGTAAAATGCCTTTGATGCTACTGACATACATATATATGTGAAAAATAAATGCACCAATCAGCGATTGTTGACCCCCCCCCCCCCAAACAATGACCCATAATCCGTTACTAGAGAGGACATATCAGTCATAATGAACAAGCAAAAAAAAGAATACCTTTGAGCATCCAGATAATATAGAAAGGGTACTATACCATGAAAAGTACCAAAAGCCTCTTGAGCATGGCACCTTGATCTTTCTCTCTTGTTGTTGAGCATCTTGAGGTCAAGTGTCTTGAGGTTGAGGTGGAGAGCTGATCTTGCCGATTCACTTGCTGTTGAGTGCCTTCAGATTGACTATCAATTCCAGTATCCTTTTTCTTTGGAGCCTTGCACTTGACCTCTGTCTGCAGCGTTGAGCAATAAAGTTGATTAAAAAATGGTTGTCTTTGGGGATGAATTTTGAGGCCATCGTGGTTGCTGTGAAAGATGAACCAAGCATGTGACACTTGCTACAGGGAAGCAAAGTTGAAACTGCAAAGCACTCCTGAGTTTACATCAGGAAAATCATAATATGCAAACAATGCTAGAAATGTGCAAAAGTAGTCAAAGAAATGCATGAAATTTGACAAATTGGTCATATTATGCAGATTATGCAAATTTAGTCAATATTATCCCCCTTAGCCATGTCCCTTGATAAAAACTGCAATTTGCTCACAATTTATGCAGTTTTATGCACTAAAATTCACTCAGATATCTTGCATAAATGATGCTTAATGGTACTCCAATGGTACTTACAGATCTCACTGAAGCAAAAGAGTGAACAAAAATAATCTTATATTCACATTGTACATTATATACATCAAGCATTACATACAGTGGCAGCAATGAGGTGGCAGCAAGCGCAAAGAGCATGAGCAGGAAATAATTCAAGAGCATTGTAGTAGCGACAGCCTATACAAAGTGCCAGAATGATGGACATAGCCACAAGACAATAGTATAATAAATCTATTGCCACAGCAGCTTGAGGTTTGCAGGACAAAGGGCTAGGGACTATCAATGGGTAGAGCAGAGGCTGACAATGGAGGAATAGGTTGAAGAGAATGATTTGCTGGGTACGAGAATGTAGCGGGAGTGGGAGATGAGCAAACATTGATCTTAAAACAGCATCAGAAAAAGAATGAAAGAACAGAAGAAAAAAGAACGTACATTGTTGGGACCACTTCCATTGACATCGCTCACCTTCAGGATCCTAGAGCAAAAACATACCGATGTTATGTAGCACAAGCGAGAGGAATTAGATGACAAGTCTTGAGCATGGTTGCTAAAGTGGACTCAGACTCAGGAATAATGCCAGGTAGAGAACAACATATGAGCAATGATCAAATAAACATACAGCACAGTGGATTATGCTTAAAAAGATATACGTTAGTGCTGAATGAACCAAAAGAAAAATAATCCAGAGCATACCAGCGTACCACAATGAGCACATGCTGGGCATTCGACCGTTGAGCTAAAATATATGGCACTGACAATGTAAATTGAGTGAAAGTGAGCATATGTCAGGGGAAAAAATTGTACCAAGACATGAGAGGGGACTAACAGGGGGAGGGAAGAAGAGGGAAGATGGTAGTCAAAGTAAGAAAGGTTCAATCAACAGCATTTGAACATGGTGTGATATGATGACATTAGCATTAGGGCAGGCTCCGGCTTCCAGTCCGATTGACATAACACATCATAATCAAACACGCACACATTTTACTTATTAAGTGTTGCATCCTTGCCTACCTGAGGCCAAAGGGAAGTGTATGCGGCTTTCATATACATGATTCTGACAGGAACCCTCCCAAAAAGTTAATAACTTTGTCAAACTTGCAAAATGTCATTATTATGCATAATTATGCAAATTTTGGCAACTAAGTTGCAACTGAATTTATTATGCTTCCGCAATCTGTGTGAACTCACTTTCTAACTGGTACAGCCAGTCACTGGACATTTTGGGTACTCATAGGGACTCTTGGCTTCCAAAGACATGTTGCTATTTATTGCATGAAATGTAATAATATCATACAACTTTGCACGTTTCTTATACAATTTGTCTAATATTGCATAAAAATTGCACTTATGCCTATTTTATGATGTTTGTGGCATTTTTGTGAGTTTATATGCAAACTTTGCATATAAAGCTTTTCCTGATGACTATCCGCAGCTGGATAAGCTCAGTTTTGGTCCCGGAATCTCATCTGGTTTCATTGATCCAAGAAAGTAAATTAATTTGCAACACAGATTTTAAACCAGGGACCAAAATTTTGAGCCTCAGTTTGAATCGGAAAGTGGTCCTTAGTCTATCCGCGGCTGGATAAACTCAGTTTATCTGAGGGTTTGGCCGTGTACCATTCTATCTCCGTTCTCCCGTTCCGATCTCGGTCCAACCGGTCCAATCTGATTGGTTGGATTTTCCATGATTTGTTTGGACTCGTAAATTGAGGGCAGTTTGCATGCCTAAGTAGTAGAACTGTTGAATGAGAATATGATACACTTGGGATAGACTTGCACAGCTAACCATTCCGCGCCTCTACAAGGTACTCCCCCACTAGCACTGTGTTTATACTACCACAATCTGGAAGAGCTACATGAAATAACCTCGGATGAGCCTTCAAGAAAACACAGGATTAGCCCAAGAAGCAAGAAATGGATTGGCAAATATACAGTCCAAAAGTTTACTACTGTAAGCGCTTTATCTCAATGGGTATAAGGCAATTTTGCCGTTCCTTCCAACTAATGGCATCATCAGCTCAATACGAGGTACCTCCACAAGCAACAGCAGCGAGAGAGACAGTGCGTAGATTGGGCAAGCGTTTTTCTGGTTTCAGGTTCGACATAAGACTGCAGACCAAGAATGGTTGCTATCTGTTTTCCAATAGATATCCAATGTAGGGAAGTGTAGCTCAGTGAGCATTTCCTGT
Source organism: Gymnopus androsaceus JB14 (assembly GCA_009733575.1). Taxonomy (NCBI): domain Eukaryota; kingdom Fungi; phylum Basidiomycota; class Agaricomycetes; order Agaricales; family Omphalotaceae; genus Gymnopus; species Gymnopus androsaceus. The sequence goes on from ML769920.1 coordinate 26,223, forward strand.
GGTCCCCATGTGTTGAGAACCCCTTCAAAAAGCTATTTTGCAGTCATTGTCAGTACTTAGCGAATCTAAAACAGTCAATGTGTGGTCTTACCTCGTGAAAAGAATCTGGTGCAACTTGGTTTTCAATAACGATGCTAAAAATCTTCAGGTTTGGGAACCAATCCCTCATCTTCCCATACCAGGTTTTTGACTGCTCTGAATCCAAACAGACAAATTCAAGGGGCAGCAAAAGTTCCTGCATGCTTTCACTGGGCATTTCCATCTGCAACCTCGTATCCGTCGACATCAAGAAGTCCCCAGCATCACAAAGCTCATCTAAATCATCCAGGAATCCTGAACACGAGATAAACTCGAGGTTATGAGGCCTGTGGAGAAGATACGCGACATGTGGAGGGCAATAGAGACGCCTAAGGTTGGGTAGCAATGCGAGAGAAAGCACATTGAAATTGACATTCGACCACCCCTGTAACTCGTTTAAGGCCCTATGAGCATTGGGCCCTTGTACTTCACCCATGTCTAGCTCCTGCAGTGTCGGCATACGGCAGAAAAACTTGTACAGGGCTGCGAGGTCATATACAGCATCAATCTGCAGCTTTCGAAGCGGTGGAATGGTCTTCGCAGAAGCTGAACAGCAAGTGAATTCCCAAGAATTCGTGCACAGCACTGTCAGAGGTGGGGTTGCAGCAAGTTGAACCAAATCGGTCATATGAATGCCCGCTGGAAGAGCCTGAGGCTCATGATCATAGCTATTGTAGGGAAACATCAGCGACAAGGATTCCAGTTTTACAGAAGATGCGAGTGCAAGGATGACAGCAGCCAAGATCCCCAGGCTTATATCACAGTAATATAAATTCAAGGAGGTTAAATTCGAGAGCTGCAATGTGCTTTCTAGGAGCTGTCCGGTGAGTAGCAATCTGGAAAGCATTAACGTTGTGACATTGTGCATTTTCGACAACGCAGCAGCGCAGGTTCTCAGATAAGAGCGAGCGGGTGAAGCCGGATTTTCGATGACATCGATGTAGACTTTTTGGATTTGGCTGCAGATATTGGACGCCAGAGGATCTGTGCCACTGCTGATGGATCGGAGGAACGGAATGTAATCCTCCTTCAACGTTCCTGATGATTGGTCAATCCTCTGTTGACTAGCTAATACCTCAAACATCAGAGGAAGAGAGACAAAGTGGAAAAATTGGCAGACAAGAGCCAGATATCCAAGCACTTTTTTTCATTCTTTGGCAATGGCTCGGAATTTCGAATGCGACTGATCTTTGGGAGGATCAAAATAGGTTATTATGTCGATGTAGATTTTGTTCGCAATCAAAGGCAGCTCCTTATCCCCGAAACGTCGTTCAGGTGCTAAAAAGCCAAAATAATTGCGATACGTTAGTAAGTAGTGAAAAAGAATGTAGGTTCGGAGCCTGGTGCTTACAGGACCACTCCGGAGTAGCCTGCGAGTCTTTTGAATTCATGTCTGCAGTCATACTGGATCCAGAGGGTTCGTGGTGGTGGTAGTTGAAGAAGAAGAAACTAAACGGGCAGTACCCTAGTCTAGGGTTGATGGGATGGCATAGTGGTTCAAAACAATCCTAAGCCTCGAAGCAAGAAAGCACTCTGCTGAACTATGAAGTGTAACTATGCATTCATTAAATTTTAATATCATAGAATCAATAGTCTTTCACCAGAGTAGATACCATTCCCTCACGGTTCATATTCAGCCTGAACCTCAGGTAATGCTTCTCGAATGCTACCCATGTCCATCCTTGGCCCATCCTTCACCAGCACCCGCTCCTTATGTACAGTATCAGTATACGGCATCTCCCCCTTCAAATCTTCATAAAATTCTCTACTCATCCCCGCGTTCTCCCTATCCTCGATATTGAACGGGCCTTTAATATCACCACACCAGCATCGACGAACTTCCTCTCTGAACTCCAGGACAGGATCCACTACCAGTCCCTGTTCCTTCTGCTTCTGCTCGCACATCCACATAAACCACCTATGCCCCGCAGTAACATGCGTTACCTCGTCAGCATGAATCACCTCCAATACATCAATGCTCTCTTTATCTCCCACTTTTCTGAATTTTCTCAATGGTCTTGGGGTTGACATTGAGGCCACGAGCTTCATGGACTAGGTGGATAATTGCAAGATGGGAGAGGAGGGAAGCGGATGTATGGGAGGCAGATTCCCAGAGGGAGGTGTGGACTGGCAGAGAACCATACGGTGTTGAAGGGAGTCGAGACGTGCATGGAGGAGGGAGCTGATGAGCTCTTGTCAGCCGAGAAGGAAGAGGCAGAAACATAAGGACATACAAATGTTTACTCTCATCCAAACGCTACTTTTGTCGGGTGCCTCTTACTAGCGCCCACCAATCTACCGAAGTCAGTATCAAGTATGGATATAAAGAAAGATGGATTATGGTTCAATAAGTGTATGTATGCTTGAGGCCTAATATGTTTATTTATGTACTAGAGATTCTACCCGATCGCCTCATCATCTCCAACTCCGCAATGCGCTCCATTTCCACAACAACCGCGCGAATTACAAGGAGAAATGTGAGCAAAGGCAGAGCAAAGGCCTCGGAAAAGGGCATATATATGCTGTTGAAAAGTGGACAAAAATAAGTCCGCACTTTTCGAACGATGATGCGCGCGCGCCCAAATAAGTCCGCACTTTTTGAATGATGATTGCGCGCGCTCTGGTAACTTGGCACGCGAAGTTCCATGCGCGCGCCTTTAAGTCACATGCAAACTCTTTGATAACTGTATATATTACCGAAACCACTTGCCTTTCTTCCGAAACCACTTCTAATGTGCTTTCTTTTTTTCATGAGTATACATGCATGTAATGCCATAGCTCAACCTGGAGGTTCACGATTTTTGCATTCGGGTTTGTAAACCCTAATAATGTGTGACTCATAAATTTGGGTTTGACTTTTTTCAAAATTCTTCCTCGATGGCTGGGTGCAATTTTCACTCAGAGGATACTGGAGATTGCTGTACCTGTGATGGCTACGAGCTTGATCCCGACTCGGACTCTTTAAAATGCTCCTCCTGCAACCATTCCGAAAAAGTCCATTCCCATTCGCTACCAGCTTCGACACAGCAAAAGCCTAAAAAGCTTGAGGTGATGAAGCTTCTCAAGTCTTTGGGTAAATCAGGACAGTTTGACGAGGCAAACAACGAGGCAAACAGGAATCTTGTCAGCAAAAAGGTATGCTTCTTTTCAATAGAATTCGATCTGATTTACTCATATCGCTTCACTTCATGTCAGTCGAAGAAGAACACATCTTTATCCTCGAGTACAGCATCCAGCTCTTCTCAGCATGGCCGTAAGTCAGCAGGTAGCAGTGGTAGGAAGAGCGAACACAGCAATGGCCCTGCAGATGGTACTTTTCCAGTCGCCCAAGTTGCACTTTTGTTTTTGGGTCTTGAGCTTGATGTATGTCGTGCTTATCTTTTTAATGGTTTGGATACTCATCTTTTTTTAATATGTTTAGGAAGATGCCTTTCTCTCTCTCAAACATCGTATCAAATTTGACGAGAATGCTTTCAGCTGCTTGCGAAAGCTCGGTCTGTGCAAAGTTGGACAGTCGAAGTCTGACCTAACTTTTAGTCAGTCCATGGATACTGATCAGATTGAGGAAAGGCTGGCGAAGATTTTAGGTGCCCCAATGGAGTATCTTCTCCAACTTGGCGAGGAGGAAGAAGCTCGTCAATGGAGACTTCTAAAGGTCGAAGGGAAATTTTTCAAGCTTCTTTCTGAAGATTCGCCAGATGGTGGTATACTCTATAAAGCTCGTGGCACCCCTGGTAAATCTTGGACTGTGCATTCGGTCATTATTAGTATGTGGTTTCATTCGTTTCGTTTCGTCGAATATATTTATACTAATATCATATATATTAGTTTCTGTGCGACCTCTTCCAGTCCATATCATGAAGTTGGAATGCACTGATTGGGAGCAATATGCCCGACGCTTTTTGCGCGACATTGGCTGGCAGGGAGGTTAGTGCTCTATTGGTTATCTGTTCTCAGTTACTAATGACAGCTGAAGAGTTCGGTGATCTGTTCCCCAGCACAGGGAAAAAGCGAGCTCGTAGTTCTTCTCCAGGTGAGGATGACTCTGGAGATGAATCTGCAAGTCAGGCTCCTCCACCACGAAAATCACAAAGACTTTCGAACAAGAAGACTTCACCTCCAAATTTCGATCTTACCTGGCATGATGATGATGACAAGAAAAATGTTCAGGAAAACAAGACGATCGAGGTGGTTGATGATTCAGGAGACGACTACGAAGATCCAAAGCCTAGTTCACCTATTCTCGCACCTGCTACCATGAATGTATGGGACCTCAGTTGTAAGCTTGAGTACTTTACAACAAATTAGAGTGTAAATTCATTACAAATCACAAGTTCCTATTCTCTATAATTCGTTCCATAACACTGAGTCCAAGAGTTCATAAGTGTGCTCGTGGTTCCCATACAAAATCAGGCAATTGTGATGAGAAAAATGTTCAGGAAAACGAGACGATTGAGGTGGTTGATGATTCAGGAGACGACTACGAAGATCCGAAGCCTAGTTCACCTATTCTTGCCCCTGCTACCATGAATGTATGGGACCTCAGTCATAAGCTTGAGTACTTTACGAAAAATTAGAGTGTAAATTTCATTACAAATCACAAGTTCCTATTCTCTATAATTTGTTCCATAACACTGAGTCCAAGAGTCCATAAGTGTGCTCGTGGTCGCCATACAAAATCAGGCAATTGTACTGAGAGCTCTTTCGCACCTTTACGACCAGTCTGAATGATTTCAACAGATGGATAGTGATTGTCCTCCCACTCCTCGGGACAGATCCCATACCCAATCGGGAGAATTTCTGCTTCAACTGCCAGCTGAAGAGTTTCGTCAAATATTGCCATCTCTTCATTAGTAAATGGACATATATGTCATGGAGTCTTTACTGGTTTGGGAAGGAACTGATGATCTGTGTCAAAACCCTCGAGGTCTAAATCATCATCGCTGCCATCGCTCTTACTGTCACTGCTATCAACAGAGGTGGTTCCATTGTCTTCGTCATTGAGATGACCAGCACCTGTGTGACCAGGAGGATGCACAACTACTGGACCAGCAGTCCCATAGGACTCTTCGATAGTTGTAATATCAAGACCTTCGCAGTCATCTGTATAGATGCCATGCTGAATCATACCAAGAAATCGCTTGTCCTGTAATAATTATGAGTACAACAAAGCCATACATAATTATGAGTACAACAAAGCCATACAAGCAATAGCAAAAAAATACATGGGGACTCTCTTCTGCTCCTTCAGCACCAGATATGGGATGGGTGTTTCACTCGGATTGAAAGGTTCGGCAGTCCTCGTTAATGAGACCGAGGAACAGATGATGAATGAGCCATAGATGATGTGGATTCTTGCGTTTAAGGCAGTGGATATGTTCAAGGTGAGTAAAAAATGCTCGCCACCTGCGTGCAAACTGCGAACCAACTTCAACCCACAGGCGCTCTATACGGGTATTATGTGTCGAACTGAACAATTTAATTAATGTAGGCATTCAACTGTAATTTAAATAAAACAGGCTCACGATCCCCAGATAAATGACCCACGGTTAAGGCCATTGCGTAAAATAATATATATTGCTACAGCCTTATTTTCCCGACCTCTGTCTCCTCGGATACGGGATGGATGGCCAAATTTGTCAACTGCTTCGAGAAACACTTCAAGGACAGTAGAAGCTCGGTTATTTGAACTCGCATGAAGTCCTGTAATCTAGTAAGAAAGTTAGCGTTACACGTTACAGAAAATTCAATAGAAAGAAAAATGACAAACAGTACAGCAGTATCCATCTACAATACCATGGATTACGATACCCCATAGAATGAGCTTATGATGACCATCGAGATGCCAGAGAGAATTTGGCTGCTTGACACTATAGGTCTGCCATTTGATATTGGGCTTCCGGTGAAGCATATTACCTAGGCGATCAACACGTCACATAGAATGCAGCACTTGGGTACCTTGAATGCAAAAACTATGGCTACATAAAAACCCAATAATATACCGCAGTCCTGAGTCAGGCTTTAACCGACGGTAGGAGCGGACTAAGGCATCAAGCTCCTGATTTGTGATATTCAAGAACTTGTAGTATACTCCAGCTTCCTTCAGCCGGTGTACAAGTGTCTTCCTGGAAACTCCAATCATAGAAGCAAGACCAACCAGAGAAATTCGCCGTTTAGCATCCACAGCTTTGTGTAGAAAATTGATGTTGACATGCTTCCGTGGGCAACCAGGTTTGCCAGTGCATTCTTCAGTGACAGGATCGGGATAAGAGATATGGGAGTCTTCACTATTTAATCAATAATATGAGCATTTCCGAACAACTAGGTTTCAGTTTAGGCTTACATCATGCGTGCAGTTTGCTGTGCAGATGCAAGACTATTAGAGAGCTCTGCAATATGCTTAGCACATTCTCTAAACCAGTCAACTGGAAGATCTTCTGCATCGTCTGAACCCTCCAGGGCAACTAAAAGAGGAACTGCTTCACCGGCTACACGTCCCAGATGGATTTGAAGTTGATTTGGGTCAGCCTCTTGGCTAAGAAGATTACTCGCATGTAAACAGATGGAGGAAATCTGGTCATAGGCCGCATGAATATTATTGGACCACCTTCCATAGCTGTGGGCCTGATTTTCTGAAAGCTGGGGAAGGTCGGCCATGACATTGATTGGAAGCGGAAGCAAGTAGAGTGGCTGTGTCAGGCTTTTTCCCGATTAACCATCACAATGGACGACACTGCCAACCCCCATACTCCAAGCCCTGAGGACCAATTTCCTGGTCAAGGGGAAACCAAGAATTCTTCAGGTCTGCAGTACAAGCAACATCCCTTGTACTATTTTAACGATGCAAATTTGTTTCTTAAAGTCAGTTTACAACATTGTATAACAATTCATTATACTCAATAGGTGATTTACAGGCACGCAACTCGAGTTTTATCTATGGAGTCTACAAAGGACTGATGGAAAAATTCAGCGCAACATTCGAAGCTTGCTTCACTTTACCTCAACCTGCAGGAATTGAAGAGGGTTCAATTTTTGAAAAGCCTATTCTTCTACCAGTCGATGCTGCACCTCTCGATGCACTTTGCAGCTTTATCTTTCACCTGTGAGTTTTGGCGGCAAGGATTTAGTATAACTACTTACTTGCTCCAGAGGATGGAAGCCTCATAATCACAGGACCACCGATGAGCTTCTTGCCCTTGGCAAAATTTCCCAACTTTTACAATGTCCTGATGCCTTAAAATTCACGATTCAAGCTCTCAAGTTCCGGACCTTCGATTTCAATAAGGCCAGAAAATTGTTTTATGCTTTTAAATTTGGTGTTCCGAACTGGGGTTATTCTGCTACTGCCGAAATTTTGACATCGGTCAATGGTGTTGGAAGTATTACTGGTGTGTGGCCAAGATTCTACTTCTAGACATAGTTAATCTGATATATACTCAGGGATTTACCATCGATATGGAGATCCACAAACTCCTTCTTGAAGGCGAAAGCAACCTTGCCCTTCAGATCCAGCTTCTTGCTCGTGAAATGCCAAATCTGAACAACAATGCAACTTGGTCACAGTGCCCTCAAAGGGATTGGTGCATGAAAACCCTTATCAGGGACTGGGAAACTGTCTGTCCTGCAATTGCCCAGACTCGAGGTGGAATTCGTCAGGTCAAAATTCTGGTTAAGGAAAAGGTTGAGAATGATCACAGTTTTGCATTAATGAGGCGAGAGTGCAGGGAGGTCTTGTGCGAGAGAGTTTCACAGGTCATTGAAAACATCGAAACATTTGTTAACAGGGCTGCTGGGGAGCGAGTCAAGGCTCGTATCAAGCGAGATTACCCTAGTGCCCATGATGATGAAGGTTGGGCTATATAGTACCTGTTTGTATATATTATATATTCCCCCAACATACATAGTTTTTCTCCAGTCGATCGTGGATAGTATA
>ML769921.1:0-34224 GCA_009733575.1 Gymnopus androsaceus JB14
GTGGATCGTTACGCGTTTGTGATTTGGAATGGGACGATGGTATATGGTCTCTAGAAGTATTTCATGTCATAAATATTATGCTTCGAACGCTACTTGGAACCCATTAGGCTTCCAACTCGCACACATATTGTACCTTGTGAACGAAAGTGTCACCTAATTGAATCGTTCTTGCTTACTTAAATAATGCCGCCGTTGCTTGCAGATCCAAAAGGCCCTCGTCAACATGACCGTATTCCCAGACAAGTTTACTCTGAATGCAGATGAATTATCGTTCTATAGCAAACATACGGGGATTCAAGATGAGGGAAAGCTGAAGGAGCATATCACGCATGTTGCGGAAAGAGCGCTTGAAGTATGTATGCTTTAAAGACTTTCGACATCCTTGATATATTTCTTGATAGGTCTATCCGTATTACTGCTTTAGGACTTTTGGATTCCTGAGGTATTGAGTTTCTCGTAGGTCTTGGTACGGTCTCTCATGGTCACACTGTACAGGTTTCGTATCCTCCGTTCCATCGGTTATAAGAGGCTATTGGAATTGGGATCTACGCGAAAAAACGCATTTTTCTTGGATTTGGGATGTTGCTGTAAGCTCCTCTTTCAAATCCACCAAGTTATGAACGTTGAAGAGTACACAAGTTGGCAACGATATACGGAAAGCCATTGAGGATGGCTTTCCGGCTGAGAATATCATTGGGTCAGATCTTCATGCAGGTGCGTTGATCGTTACTGCTAATATTCAGATTGTACTTATCGTTCATCGAACAAAGATTTCTGGAAATTCGGACATGATTTATTCAATTCCAATCCCTCTAAATTCACTGTTGCATTCATCCCTGGAAATGTATTTGACTCATCATTCATATCTCTTCAACCACCTCTGAAGACAATACCACCCGAGGAGTCCATTTCCCTACACTCGCTTGTTCAAGCTGATGTCAAGTCTCTTAACCCCCTTAGAGGTCACCTCTCCGCGATCCATACCTCCGCTTTCTTTCATTTGTTCAGGAAAGATGAGCAGGTCATTATAGCAAAGAAACTTCTCTACCTACTCTCACCTCTTCCAGGGTCTATCATATTTGGCTCGCAAGTTGGTGCACATGAGCCGAAGGAGATAGTGAACCAAACAAAGGGAATGCTACGTTATAAGCATTCGCCAAAATCCTGGAAAGATATGTGGGAGCAGGAGGTATTTGATACTGAGGAGAAGCGGGTATTTCAGGTGGAAGCGGGATTTGGGGATGACCACGAAGAGGGCCATTGGCTGTGGTGGATCGTTACGCGTCTGTAATAAGAACATAGGGATGATTAAATAAAAAATTATGTGACAGTATTGGCATCGAAAGACTTCGATTACTTGTAAACCCACGACGACGAGACTTACGTGGCTATAGGGCTCGTAAAGGAGATGCTTCATTCTGGATAGGGTAGCAAATCTTTGACATTCTCGCGAGCAATGCGCCAAATACTTACCGATGATTTGCCCATCAACTATATACACCGAAGGAGTAAGTTGCAAAAGACTGGACTACTAACATAGCGGTCGATCTATAGGAAATTGAACAACAATATTTACGATATCGACGAGCTCGTTACAATACGTATTTCAGGAGCCCTCAGTCAAGCTTTCTCGTCAGAGGCTCTACATTCTTCTTCAGAGTCAGATTTGTTATCTTTCGTGATAAGACCTATTTTTCTCTGTATAGCGTCCAATCGTTGCTGATCTTCGACCGCCAAATTGTGGCCAGTCGCACCGAAGACTTCTTCCATTTCCTCCAGAGTTACGCCCTTCGTTTCGGGGACCTAATTGCGCGGCCAGATGAGCTCAAAAAATCACATCAAACATCATGATAACTCACAAAGAACATAATGAAAAGCCCGCCCATTAAGGAGAAAACACCGAAGAAGACAAAAGTTCCGAAACCCTGTAATACTTCCATTCAGACTAGACATCCACTTCGCGAATTAAGTACCCTTTACCAAATGCTGAATCATCGTTGGGGTGACTGAAAATCAAATAAACAATAGTGGTTATTCAAACGTGAAAAGAAACGGACCTTCACCGACTAGACATAGCAGCTCAAATTTCAGTATCTCTTTGATTCGTCAAAAAGACTTACCGATGAAATTGTTCATCCAATTGGAGCTAGCTGCGATAGACAGTCCTTTGCCACGAACACTAAACGGATGTGAGATTAAGTAAACAGAAATCGATACGACACTCGACTTGCCTCAACGGAAAAATCTCAGCGACAATTACCCATGTACACGGTCTATATGTGAAGGGAGACATGAGATGGGTCTCTTGGTTTAGATAAAGGACGTGAACATACCCCCAGCTGAAACCGAAGGCTACAGATATCTCTGTCAGTACGCGCTTTTTCAATATATATAACTTACCCATCGCGAACACCCAAAGAAGCGAGCAAGCAGCCCAACCCGCAGCTGTGTAGGGCATGGGTACTCATTCAATCAAGTATTTGGATCATCAAATTACTCACCGACATGACTAGATGAAAGATAGTTCAAGCTCAGTGGTTTTATGAAGATATCAGGTAAATACCTGGGGAATGAATTATGGAAGAGGCCAATCAAAATGGCCACAGTTAGGTGACAACTAGAAAAATACTTTCAATTGGTTCTGACAAATGACATACGAGGAAAGACATACGCTCCCATCAAAAAGGCGCCAAAAACCAAAACTGGCTTACGGCCAACCTGGTCAACATATATCACTGCAGGAACCATACCCAAAAACATGCTGAATACTCATAAATGAAGACTTGAAACAAACGGCTTCTGGGACCACTTACCAAATTCCAACAACTCCTGTAGCAAGCAGATCTGTAGCGTTCCCGCTTAAACCAAGGTTTTTAAATATCTGGGCTTGAGAGTGAGTTCCTATCTGAGCAACAAAGGAAGAGTACAGACCGATGGCGCATAGTAAAGTACAGCATTGACACCAGTCCATTGCTGGAAAAGCATGGTTCTGAGAATGAATCTCATTAGAAACAATCCCATAAATTCAACGAAGCAAGGATACGCAGGAATACAGAGAGTAAGTCCTGACTCTATTAAAGCAGCCAAGGGATTCTGAGGGTATTGGGGCACTCACAAGGTTCCAATCATAATCCGGCGGAAAAGAGCTGGTGACAAAGAGATAAGCTCAGCACGTTCAACACCTCGTATTGCACAGTGGGCTGGTAGACTTACTTGGATTGGTGAAGAGACTCAGGTATTCATAAACACCTAATTTGAAATTGGACGAAAATGAACCGTCCTGGTAGTCTGGGAATTTCACTGCGGATGTCTCCTTCTCAAACAAATACTGAGTTTTGATTTCCCTGGTACGACAGCTCAGTAATGCATCGGAAACAACAGTCAAAAAGACACTCACAGGAACTCTATCTGAACTAGTTCGCTTTCAGAGGGTAAGCCGCGAGCGCTGCTCAAGACAGCCAATGCTTCATCATCCCGGCCTTGGTTCACCAACCACCTATTCAATAAGAGGATCAGATAACACTAGCGAATGAACGAAGACCAGATTTACCTAGGAGAAAATGGCATGAACAAAATCCCGGCACCAAGAATGAGAGCTGGTATAAGCTGAAGTGCAATTGGAATTCTCCATGAGGCCTCGGATTGAGTTGCACCAGATCCACCTATAAAATTTGTACCGTAATCGATCCAGAAAGAAATCATAATGCCAAACGCCAGAGCTAGCTGTGATAGGGCCACAAGAGATCCTCGAACTTCGGGGGGTGCAAGCTGAAAGCAACTTTCAGCGCTTGGACCAAAATTGAAAGCCTCCATGAGAACTTACCTCGGCATTGTAAAGCGGAACAGCCATGCTTATTGACCCGACCCCGAGTCCAGTAACGAACCGACCTAACGAGTTGTCAGTGTGTATCTGAGTCTGCTTACAAGAAAATAGAACCAACCACCATAGATAGATTGCGGGCCTTTAGCGGTGGTTTGGACAATTACACCGATACAGAACACAATGACGGCTGCATGGATATTTTAGCATGCTAGCATGATTCAGGTTTGATCACTGACCTAGTTCAATGGTGTACTTTCGGGAAATCTTGTCCGCAAAGTAGCCTGTAGTTAATGAGTACGAGGACTAAGAGATTCCAAAAAAAAAAGTCGCTCCCCTGCAATGAGAACACCAAACCATGCTCCAAGCTGTAAACACGAATACATTAAAAAAGGCTGGGTACAAAGAAGGTCAGCCATACCTCCAAAATAGACACAAGCCAGCCTTTCGTCACTGAGTTATCAACAGCGGACGCCATCCTGGTAAAAGCATGATTCAAACGAACGTCGAATAGACAGAGCCTTTTATGAATCACTTTGTTTGGAAATTTCTCATTCTGCACGATTTATTGGTCAAGTATTAGGTCTGTATACGATCAGCGTCACCTACCCAAGCACTCCACCGAAGACTCCTTGGTTATAACCTGAGGGCGTCATGAGTAAGGGGCGAGTTCATACATCAATTGCACTACCCCAAATCCTAGAGGATCGTCAGCGATATTCAGAAGGATCGAATACTTCCTTACAGTCCTCCAAGGGAGGTAAAGACTGTTATCGCAAAGATCCTGCGGTTTCGTACGAGTCCTTTCTGTAATCCAGATGATTTAGTAACTAGCCAGAATCTGAGGAAGGGGACGATAATCACCCATCCTGGTTCTCCAGCAAGAGACCTTCGACGAGATGTCGGTAATGCAGCTGCAGCCATGATTGTATGAGCGAAGGTCTGAAAAGTCCTACCGTACCGAAGTTCAACTATTTGAGGGATTGTAAAACGAGGTCACCAGGCATTTTCTCCCTTTCTCTCATCTCGAAGTTCGTGGATCATGAGAAGCGGGGCCATGGATTCACCGAGTACTCAGTCCGTGGGTTACATGGGATAGGTCTGTTCCTGTCTGTTCAGAAATAAGTTTGCGAAATGGGCTAGATTAGCTTCGCACACTTAGTACATAAGTTAAGGAAGACCGAGAATAGACGCTCGCCAAGAAAATAATCCATGAATTGCGGGGAGTTGGAGAGGCTAAGTATATCCTGGTAAGTACTTGTCTGAATGGCTGACCTGAAGCAACTTCGATTCTGCTCGAAAATGCCGTAATTTTTGAACAGCGCTCATGAACAGCGCTCGCAGTTCCGCTTTACCCTTGAAGTATGATTTGTTCAATCCTTATCTTCCTTCTGAACAAAGTTCCTAACCACCATCATCACGAAAATTCTGCAATATCCTGCTCCTGGGCCCCGTGCGCTATCTTAGCCCTCCGATCGCGGAACCCTGGCTGGAAGATACGTCGTCTCAACCCGGGTCCTCAATGTCTGCCTTGTTGATAAGTGGAGTTGTTGTTGAAAGGGAAAGCATTACGATGGGATTACCGCGCTGTAGAAGAAACGTCAGCTTCAAGGATCAAGACCCCTGATCGGCCTGATTTAACTCCCCTCCCTTATAATAAATTAAGTCCATAATCTCCATCCTGAATATGCATTTTCAGTTGGGTCTGGTCGGATGATCTCGATCTATCCGTGACTTTGAATGACTTGAATTTCTTACAGAGTGCCTTCGGGGAATGCCTTTCGTGCACTAGGCGACTTGAATGCCTTCAATATCGCCAGGTATCGCCGATGGTTGAGTCGGGCGTGATGGTGGAATTTGCGTGAATCTTAAATTTACTTCCGAGTCTGGAAATTAATCACTATTGATGAGCATTGAACTAAGTATGTTCGCGTCAAGGTCGCGTCGTCGTTGGCAATAATCAGGACCCGGAAACTACCGCCAGGCCTTGTCCGCCTCGGTGGCCTAAAATACGCTATTATTTTGAGCTCAAATACGCTATTTCGGACAGGGACGGTCACGTGAATTGCAAAAAAAAAAAAAAAAAAAAAAAAAAAAAACGAAAAAACGAAAAATACCCAAAAATCCCAAAAAAAATCCAGAACGCTCTGCGCAGCTTCCACAACTCTTCCAGCATCTTAAAATCTTTTCTGAGACACCTTTCGGACGGGATCCTGATTCTTAAAGCAGGTAAAGTCTTAAGGGACTTTTTTTGTCACCCTCTTTTGGAACGCGCGCCATCGTTTCCCCGAACGATCATTCAAACGCATACTGTTATGCTGTGAGCCAGTCAATGCATCAGTCCCGAGATGGTACAATAAATTGGCAATGGGGCATGAACATGAAGTACGTCGCAATTCCGTTGTACTGCTGTACGTCTTAGCCTTTGCGCATGCGTCAAGCTTGCCCAGAATCGGGCCAGAATATGGTAAAAATTTCGGTTCGGCGCTGACGCGCCTGCCTAAAGTACGCTATTCTAGGACAGGGAATCTGAGCTTCTGCCCTAAAATACGCTATAATAGGACAGGAAATTCGCCAAAATCGCCCCCTAAAATACGCTATTCCGGACAAACCTTGGGTGTAGTTTCCGGGTCCTCAATAATCGCGATCGGAAGTGCCGGTTGCGTTCCATCAGCGCTTAACGTTTAACGTTTAACACTCGACCACCACTTCCTCTTTCAGTTTCACGATCTATTCACTCCATTTTCGCTCTATCATATCACCCAGAAAACTCCACACGCCCTTATCATAAGCTACTCCAATGGCCCAGTATCTTTCTGGTCGTCTCGACGAGCCAATCTGGCTTGACCAAGCCGACATATCTTTCCTCCATACTCGAATACTCGGATTAGAGGCTCAGATAGAGAACATCGAAGATCAAATCTCCGAGCTGAGGCGTCAAAAAGATGCTAAACTCGTTGAGATTGCTTCAGTGCGGAACGTTTTATCACCCATTCGCCGAGTTCCACTGGAAATTCTATCCGAAATTTTCGAGCTTTCTTGTCTTCCTGAAGATGGTATATTCAAAGCCTCTCATGATGGCATCTTCCGCACGCATACTCTGACTAGGGTGTGTGCTGCTTGGAGAGCGGCCGCATACTCTACTCCTGGAATCTGGTCGAAACTGTGCTTTGACCAGCTTCGCCATTGCAAAGCCATGATCCTGAAAGAGGATATGTGGGTCAAAGAGTGGTTTTCTCGAAGTCAGGGGTTTCCTTTGGACATCTATCTGGGATTCTACGATTCCAGACCTGAAACTAGCCAATTTCTGGCGTCGATTCTGGATTTCCGTCACCAGATTCGGTTATTCCACATGTCAGCCCAACCAATGACGTTTCATCCCATTTTCCGTCTACCACGCTCTTCATTGCTTTTACTGGAGGAGGTGTCACTTGTGATTAGTGGTCAGACTAATCCTCTTGGTCAGGGATTGCTTGACGGAGTGGAGACATTCCAAGGAGCGCCCAAATTGCGACATTTTGGGCTCCGTGAGACCTCATCTAACGTCATTACAATGGCGTTGGCACCAGTGTTACCCGCAGAACAACTCACGTCACTCGAAATCGCTGTGTATCCGAATGCTATATCTGAACCGACGTTCTACGTTGATTTACTATGTCGGTGGCAAGGTCTTGTCAGTTTGAAAGTTCAATTCAATCGAATTGAATTCGATATCACTTCCATATCTCTACCTGCGCTGAGATTCCTCGACATCTCTTGTCATCCTGGTGATCATGGCACGAACCTTTTACCGAAGCTTTCGACACCAGTACTCGAAGGTTTGACTCTCCGATGGCAAGGCCAAGATAGCCGTGAGCTCTCGTCAGACGTGGTTGGATTTCAGAACCGGTCAATGACTGTATTGCCATCGCTGACGCTGAAGATGGATTGCGAGATGACCGAGGACAGATCCATTATCACGGAGAGCTTCGCTGCCATCTTCGCCGTATTTCCTGAAGTCCGATCGCTCCAGATTCATGGTGTTACCCGTGCAGTCTATTCCTTGAATGCTCTTTTCAAGACTATGGCTTACACTATGGATCATTCTGTCCTCCTTCCAAAGCTCACAAACTTGGAGTTGATTGCCTCGGGTTCTGGTGCTATGCTGCATAACACCTACCCTTGGTATTTGACCCCTATGATTGTTTCGCGATGTTGGCCGAATAATGTAGACGTTGGGCATGACCATGGTGTACTCCGGTTACAGAAGGTGACGATGCGTGTGCCATTCAAAGGAGATCTTATTGCTAAAAAGATATCCAACCTGCCTGGCTTACTATTGGATTTCAAAGAAGTTTCTTGATATTTTTCGATGATACTTTATATTTAGCCGATGCGAGATTACTATACACAGAATGTAAGCTACTTCTTAACTCGTATTGTCGCACGAGGTGCGAATTCGAGCGCACTAACTGTGGTCTCACGTACTAACACTTAGTGCTTCTCCCACTTATACAAGCTCAACTGGTTAGAGGTACTAGTTCAGAAGCTACTGACGAGAATGAGTTCAAGCTACGTTCGGAGAAACAGGAAAATGTTGCTACTATGGTGCGATTGTTCATCCTACTCTTCATTTGCTGCACCTCGCAAAATCGGCAAGTCACATTCATTATTCTGATGCAAAAGTGATACCGATATGAAACAGAACGAGCTAGAAGTTTTCGGAGTGAGAATTAAAAATTCAGTCTGACGAGCTCAGGTATACGCGTGGAGGTCCTGGTAGCAGGTAACGACTGCATAAATCCTTCATATGTGAAGCCCCCTCCCAGCGTACAACCGAATGAGGAGTCGGAATTTGATAGGTTTCGCAGCACGCCGAGCGTCGTTGTATTAGTCTGCTGCCTAGTCACGGAGGACATGGTGCATAACAGGGTTAAGGGGATACTTACGCATAGTGAGGTATGAGGAAATAGCTCTGAGGAAGAAGTTCACATTTTCAAGACAGTTCGAGGTGGTGGAAGTCTCTCAAAATCGCACTTGGTGACTTACGCGTAGGAAATGTCGGTTATCTCGTGAAGATAAGATACACCAATTCAAGCGCTCTGTGCGGAACCCGGCTGTTTCTCAATGGGACCGCGCCGGTTTACCTACCTGCTCACTGAGCGCTTAATGCCTTTCTCTCTCATCTCTCATGGACAAGGACCACAGAGATGATTTTACTTTTGCGAGACTCTCAGATCTCAAACTTCCTGTAACAATTCGAATGCAAGTCTCAATTATAATGCTCTTTTCGCCACTAATATTCCTGAACAGATCTCAATTGGAAGGAATCCGTAAACCGAGGTCGTTTACAGAACTTTTAGAGAACCCCGACCTGCAATTTCACGGCGTTCAGTCTTCGTAAGTATTTTCAAAAACGCTTCAAGCATCGTCCGAAATAACCAGGGCTCAAGGACACTCTCAGATCTCTACGTTATCTGCCAACTTATCGCAGATAATAAACCTTTGACTATTCCGTTTCGGACGTCTTTTAAGGCTTTCAAGAATGCTTACATGTATGGTAGTGTTTCGCCTCCTCCAAAACTCATCGTCTCATGCAAGTTATTCTAGTTGGAACGAATGGATAACTTTTCCAATACGTTACTGTGACCTTCCACTTAGTGCCCAAATAACGTTCACTGTATGGGATATCGCTGGTCCACGAGCTGCTGCTCCTGTTGGAGGAACGACTTTCCGCCTGTTTGGCAAGAAATGGTATGTCATAGCTGGCTGTAATTTGCTTTATTAACACAGTTTATCAAGGACGTTGCGACGAGGCAAACATCGATTGCTGCTCTGGTTAGGCACTGAAGCAGATGGATCTGTCGAATCAACGACTCCAAGCAAGATTCCAGGCTCTACAGATGAAATGGGCCGTCTTGAGAAGCTCGTCAAAAAATACGAACGTGGAGATTTGGCGAAGTCGGAATGGTTGGACAAATTGACTTTCAGGAAGATGGAGGAGATTCATGCGGTGAGTATACTCTTTTACTCTTCACTAGCCTCTTTCTAAACCCAATACATAGGCTGAAACTCAGAAATCCGAGAATCTATATCTTTACATTGACCTGCCACGATTCGACTTTCCCGTAATATTCAGTGAACCAGAGTCTTTGACGAACCCTGCTTCGACCTCTGCTCTTCCGCCTCCTACACTACCTCCAGCACCGCAAACACCTATCCAATCTTCCGCCAATTCGTTCGCCTCGGATAATACTCATTTATGGAGTATCATCGACCCTGAAGTTACAAGAGAGAATCCTGTTGAAGACAAGCATCGGCGGCTCGTTCGTAGTCATCGTAGCGGTCCATACGACCGCGAGCTCAAGCCCAATGCCAAGGATAGGGATAACATCGGAGTTGGTGTCTTTTCTATGGGTTTCACGTTTGTTAAACTCACTCCGCCTCGCAGGAGATCCTCAATTACGCGCCCAGTCAACCTCTCAGCCCTGAAGAGAAAGATCTCATATGGAAATTCCGCTTTCATCTTGCTCGAGATAAACGCGGTCTCACTAAATTCCTCAAAGCCGTTACGTGGCGAGACCCTTCAGAAGTTAAACAAGCCGTTGAAGAGTTGCTGCCCCAATGGACGGAAATTGATACTGATGATGCGTTGGAATTACTGGGCCCTGGAACTGTAGACTCTCGGGTGCGGGCGTTTGCTGTTCGACAGCTCATGAGAGCCGATGATGACGTATGTTTTTCCTGTCGTTCTTTGAGCTATTCTTATGATTGTTTTAGGAGCTACTGTTATACCTTCTGCAACTGGTTCAAGCGCTCAAGTTTGAGAGCGCCGCCACCGACCAGCGATCTTCTCGATCTGCCACCAACGCCATTTCCTACGACGATAGCGGGTTAACCGACTTTCTCATTTCGAGGGGAGTGCAAAACTCGATACTCGGTAATCGATTATACTGGTATCTGATGGTCGAGGTGGCACTGGAAGATAAAGTGATATCAAAGATGTATGGGAGAGTAGTGTTCAAGTTTATGAACAAGATTCTCGAGGCAAGTTTCTTGTTTCCTTCCTACAATGTTCCCTTACGCCTTTACTCTCCAGGTTGAAAACGGGTCTGACCGTCGCGAGCTCCTCCGTAGGCAAGGCCAGCTAGTTGAAATGCTAGCCAAGCGCGCGCGAGAGCTCCGTATATCCAAAGACTCGAGTATCAAGAAGAAAGAGCGTCTCCAAGCCCTTCTCGCCGACTCCAAGAACAATCTCTCCTCCATGCCTCCTCTCCCCTCCCTCTGAACGCCCAAATCGAAATAACCGGCATCATCCCCGAAAAATCCTCCGTCTTCAAATCCGCCATGTATCCCCTTCTGCTCACCTTCCAATGCTCCGATGGAACAGAGTACCCTGTAATATTCAAGGACGGGGACGACATGCGGCAAGATCAGCTCGTGCTGCAGATGTTCACACTCATGGATCGACTTTTGAGGCAGGAAAATCTAGATTTGAAGCTTACGCCGTACGCGGTGCTCAGCTACGGGTCCGATGCAAGGCATGGCGCAGTTTGTCCCGAGCAAGACGATTGCAGCGATTGTGAGCGAGTATGGGAATGTGTTGAGTTATTTGAGGGCGGGGTATCCGGATGAGGGAGTGTAGGGACGTGGGGGATTGAACCTGGAGTTATTGATACGTTTGTGAGGAGTTGTGGTAGGTCTATCGTGTCTTTTAAAGGGCGTACATCTGATGTGCTGTCTCTAGCTGGCTACTGTGTTGTCACGTACCTTCTGGGTGTAGGTGATCGACATTTAGATAACCTACTTGTCGCTCCAGATGGTGCGTGTTACTACTTGCGCATTTGCTCATTCTTCTCACTCGTTTTCCGTTTCTCAGGTCATTTTTTCCACGTCGACTTTGGCTACATCCTCGGACGAGACCCGAAACCCTTCCCTCCCGCCGTCAAAGTATGCAAAGAAATGGTCGACGGCATGGGCGGAACTCAGTCAGCTCAATACATGCGATTTAAATCGTTCTGCTTCACCGCCTTCACCATCCTCCGCAAAAGCGCCAACCTCATTCTCAACCTCGTCACGCTTATGGTAGATGCTTCTATCCCCGATATAAAACACCGAGACGTGCATGAACAGATTCAGGAAAAGTTCCGGTTGGATCTGACAGAGGAGGAGGCGATTAAGCATTTTGAGATGTTGTTGAATGAGACGTCGTATTTTACGGTTATGTTGGATCGGATACATGATCTTACGCAGCAGTATTGGCGTACATAGGATGTTCCAGCGAGTTTCCCTTTTGATGATTTATGACTCGTACGAACTGAAAGTGGCAAGTATTGGCGGCTCGTTCGTAGTCATCGCAGCGGTCCATACGACCGCAAGCTCAAGTCCAACGCCAAGCATCGGCAGCGAGTAATGGGAGGACTGAAGTTTGTGTAAAGAACAAGGCGCATTTCCAAATCGCTCTGGCTGGTCGCGTTTCCATTTGAGATCCTATTTTGCAAAGCTAAGCTTTTGATCGTTTGGAAGAAGAGAGAAAGCAGAAGAAGATCAGAGATTAGTATTATAGTGCTGGTCCTAATTCGAGCACAAGTAGAATGATTTATTTATGAGTTCAAAGATAGGCAATTAGAACAGTTCGTACGGTGCAACGTAGGAAAGCAAAAATTGTAACTAGTACTAGAAGTAGACTATTACAATGTATACACGGCCGCGAAAGCGAAAAAAAATCTCTACAACTTGAAGCAAAAACAGTAGCAATCGACAATGAATTGAAATATCAAAGTGGCTATAGCTTTCCTCCTTTTGACGCTTATACTCAATAGTCCAATTCTCCACATTTTCCTCGATCATCTTTATGGTCATGCCCCACGACGCGCTAGGTCCTCCTCTGAAACAGTGATCTTGGTCCTGGAAGACTCACTAAATGCCCAATATTTCACAAGCGGTGCGATTTAGAGAGCCAAGCGATTGGCCAGCTTTCTATGATGTTCTTTCATCGTAAATAACGAAAGCATGGCGTTAATGAACTGTTGTCGAATGAGAGAAGAGGACTGCAGGAGAGGACGAGTGTGAGCCAACGTCCGTCTCGCTATCAAGCCAGAAAGGACGACATCGCCGTTGCTCTGTTTTCGAACTCCAATCGGCCAGTTAGACGGATGTGTCCTCAAAAACTTTAACCACTCTTCAGGTGGATCTTCAGCCCTTGGGCTAGGGATACCTGTAACTCGGGCTCTGTAGTCGGGTTAGCGAGACGCCAGGCTACTGCCAGGCTCGAAGAGGTAGAAGAAGAGGACCCGATCATGCTGCCAGATCGTAAAAAGAGCAGGTTTGCTTCTGTGACCATGCCGAGTAGACGGAATCAGGTGTTCAATATAATCCTGGCATAATCATGCTTGCAATGCTCGAATATAAAATTTCCTGCGTGGTCCGTCTTACATGGACAGACAACCATAGAGTACAGGTCCCACACAGTGATGAGAGAGTATGCCGCTTCTGCAAACAAGTAACAGAAACACCGGAGCATGCACTCCTGGAATGCTCCCATCAACCCTTGGTGGACCTTAGAAGTAGCTTCCTTAATGAGTTCTACCACTTGCAACCAAGACCTGTTGTGCTCAATAACAACATAGAGAAAAGATCGTACTTGGCATACCTTGCATCATGCCGGCCAAGTTACACACTCCTTGCCAAATGGGTATACAATGTTATTAAAGTGTACAATGGCACAGCCTTTCTATATGTTCCGGAGCAATATCGCCGCTAAAAGACCAGACCACGATAGAAATATCACTTATGAATTACTTTTGTAATGTAAGTAGTCCTATGTACACCGATTGCATGTAATTAAGTAGGAGGTTCCCGTGAACCAACTGGATCTACAGCAGCGGCACACTGTGTCAGCTGTGAGCTCGGCCTTTTGGCTAGCGGGAGCCCCAGAGATGATGGTGTTTGCCACACCGGATGCTCTGGAACCGGCATTCAGCACTTGGACCATGCCGTGTAATAAACCTTCCTTCCTTCCTTCCTTCCTGTGGAAGATCAGGCACGAAACGAAAACTCTGATCATTCAACAGGCTGACAGGCAGAATGTTCAATAGGCACATGTACTCACACAATGCACCGATATCGATGGATCATTGATTTTGCGTGCTGCAGCCTGAGATATAAAGACGTCGGACTGACAAAAGATCCCCCCCCCCATCAAAAAGATCCCCCCGTTACAGCTCGACGACATAGTACCGAAGTTTGTCTCGGTACAATGGTGGAACTTGATAAATTGTGAGTTTCGCTTGTAGTAATGTTTTCCATATGTTCATAGCGAACCTTTAATATTCCTTAGTTTGTTTCATATTGAAGGTAACAGAAAATAGTAATCCCTGAATCATTCTGTAACCAACATTGACTCACTTGAAGAACTCTCTGTCAATCTGCTTTCCCATCCCCAAGAGGAATTGCTTGTTGACGCTCAGATGCATGCTCAACTTATTGACACAGATGGCAATGTGCCAATGGAAAGTGTGGCAATAAAGGATGAATCTGACCAAAACCAATTACTATGGAGAATCCCATTCAATTTTAAAGTGTAAGTCACTGTAAATATACTGAATATGAGATCATAACTTGAGACTCGTGTGGTTTAGACTTTGTGTTGGTCCATTTTCAATCGGAATTATGGCAGAAAGTCAGATTTTGGGCATTGTACCCCTGGGCTCTTGCGAGGTTACACCAGAAACCATTTTTACAGCTGTAATGGAAGGCAATGGTAGGGAAATTTGCATTCTATCTAGTACAAGTTATTGATCAAAGGGCTAAATCAGATATGCTACTCAGTGTCAGCGATGACATTGAAGACAATGCTGTGCTTCTTATAAGCGCAAAACTCAGGGCTCCAGATTGGCTGATTGAGAGTTACCAGAGCCATGACATTGAGCACAAGGATGCATTCATTGGGAAATACAAACAGGAAGTTCAAGCTCAAATACAGACTATCAAAAATGGGGAAAATAGTCAATCTAAGATAAATGATCCCATGTCAGAGGAAATGGCAGACAGTTCAGATGTCCCTGAAAATTTGACAACTTTAGGAGAATCCCTTTTAGACCAGTTTCATAGAACTGGTAATTTAAGGGACCTGAAAGAGTCTATACTTAGATTTCAGCAAGCTGTTGATATGACTCAGGATGGCCATCCTGATATGCCTGGACGATTAAACAACCTTGCAGTTTCCTTAAAAAATCGATTCCAGAGGTTCGGTGACATGAAAGATCTCAATGAGGCTGTGCTAAAAACAAAACAGGCCATTGATTTGGCCCGAGATGGCTCTCTCAAGTCTCCAATGTTGAATAACCTTGGAATTTCCCTTAAAACCAAGTTTGATAGGTTTGGAGATGTGAAGGACCTCGATGAGGCGGTGTTCAACCTGCAGCAAGCTGTTGATTTGGCCCCAGATGACCACCCTGAAAAGCCTGGATGGTTGACTAACCTCGGAAATGCTCTTGAAAGGCAATTTGATATCCTCGGTGATGTGAAAGACCTCAATGAAGCTGTCCTAAAAAAGCAGCAAGCTGTTGATTTGACCCCAGATGGCACCTTTCATAAGCCTGGATTCTTGACCAACCTTGGAATGTCCCTTGAGACTCGATTCAATAGGCTTGATGATGTGAAGGATCTGAATGAAGCTGTCCAAAACAAGCAGCAAGCTGTTGATTTGACTCCAGATGGCAACATTTATAAGCCTGGATTCTTGAGCAACCTTGCAACTTCCCTACAAACTCGATTTGACAGGTTTGGCAATGTAGAAGACCTCAATGAGGCTATTCTGATAAAGGAGAAAGCTTTTGATTTGACACCTAATGGCCATCCTGATAAGTGTAGACTGTTGAGCAGCCTTGGAGGTTCTCTACAAGCTCGATTCAATGCACTTGGTGATATGAAAGACCTCAATGAGGCTGTGCTAAAACACCGTCAAGCTGTTGATTTTACACCTGATGGCCACCCTGATAAGCCTAAGCTGTTGAGCAAATTTGGAAATTCCCTACTCACTCGAGTGAATAGCATTGGTGATGTGAAGGACCTCAATGAGGCAGTGTTAAATCTGCACAAAGCTGTTGAGTTGACCCCAGATGGCCATCCTGATAAGCATTCAATGTCCAGCCACCTTGAAAAAACCCTTGAAACTCAATCTAATTGGCATGGGGACTCAAATAAGGCTGTGTTGGATCTGCAGCAGAGTATTGATGAGATCCATGATGACCACCCTGATAAGCTCGGAAATTTGAGCACTTTAGGAGAGTCCCTGCGAGCCCAGTTTGATAGAACTGGTAATGTAAGGGACCTCAAAGAGTCTATCCTCAGAATTCAGCAAGCTGTGGATTTGGCCCCAAATGGCCACCCCAATAGGCCTGAATGGTTGAGCAACCTCGGAGTGTCTCTACAAATTCTATTTGATAGGGTTGGCAATATGAAGGACCTCAATGAGGCTGTGCTTAAAAAGCAGCAAGCCATTGAATTGATTCCAGATGACCATCCTGTTAAGCCTGTGATGTTGAGCAACCTTGGACATTCTCTTGAAACTCGATTTGATAAGCTTGGTGATGTGATGGACCTCAGTGAGGCTGTGTTAAACCTACAGCAAGCTGTTGCTCTAATGCCAGAGGACCATTCCGACAAACCAGGAATGTTGTATGACCTTGGAATTTTGTTTCGAAAAAAGTTTGGGAGGCTTGGTGATGTGAATGACCTTAATGAAGCTGTGCTAATACAGCAACATGCTGTTGACTTAACACCTGATGGCCACCCTAATAAGCCTGGATTGTTGAACAACCTTGGAATTGCCCTTGAACATCGATTCCTCGGGTTTAGTGATGTCAAGGATATCAATGAAGCTGTACAAAGAAAGCAGCAAGCAGTTGCTTTGACTGCAGATGGTCACCCTGATAAACCTATGAGGTTGAGAAGCCTTGGAATTCTCTCCAATATCGATTCCATAGGCTTGGTAGTCTGAAGGACCTCAATGAGGCTGTGTTAAACATGCGGCAAGCTGTTGATTTGGTCTCAAATGACCACCCCGATACGCCTAGATGGTTAGCCCTGCTTGGAAATTCCCTCGAAACTCGATTCAGTAGGCTTGGTGATAAGAATGACCTCACTGAGGCCGTGCTAAGAACACAACAAGCTGTTCATTTACTCCCTGATCACCATGCCAATAAACCTGCATTCTTGAGCCTCCATGGAAATGCCTTACAAACTCGATTTGATAGGCTTGGGGATGTAAAGGATCTCAATGCGGCTGTGTTACACCTGCAGCAAGCCGTACGTTTGGCTCCTGATGACGCCCCTGACAAGCTTGCAATGCTGGGAAATCTTGGAAACTCCCTTCTAGTTCGTTTCCATAGGCTTGGTGATATGAAGGATCTCAATGATGCTGTACTAAGACAGCAGGAGGCTCTTGATTTGACTCCCACTGGTGACCCCAATAAGCCTAGATCATTGACCAACCTTGGAAATTCCCTTGAAACTCGTTTCAATAGGCTTGGTGATGTGAAGGACCTAAACGAGGCTGTACTAAAAGAGCAGCAAGCAGTCGATTTAACCCCAGATGACCACCCTGACAAGCTTGCATATTTATTCAACCTTGGCCTTTCCCTTCTAGCCCAATCTAAATTCTTTCAGTCTAATTCTAAAGTCACTGAAGCCCTTGATAAACTTTCTGCTGCAGCTTGTTCCCCTGTTGGTCATGGTTCAATGAAGTTTGAAGCTGCCTCAATCTGGGTCCAGCAGTCCCAAAGCATCAGCCACTCATCAACCCTTGATGCCTATGCAACTGGTGTCAGTCTCATTCCCCAACTAGCTTGGCCTGGCTCCTTGATTGAAGATCGTCACTTTCAAATCAAAGAAGTGCGCCCTTTCATTAGCAATGCCTCCACATTTGCCATTGAAATAGGTGAATGTACAACTGCGGTGGAGTGGTTTGACCAAGGCTCTTCCATCATTTGGAGCCAGCTTTTGCAGCTACAGTCACCTTTGGATAAACTGAAGATGAAGTATCCTGTCCAGGGCTTTGAATTAGAAAGATTGTCTTCTGAACTCACTGGGAAACCTCAATATAATATGATTGACGTATCTCCCAGTCACGGTCTTACACCAGAATCCTCTCCCCAATCAGTTGCAAGAGATCTTCATGAAAGGGCCGAAAGAAGAGAAAGTTTGATCACTGAGATTCGGGAATTGCCAGGTTTTAAAGATTTTTTGCAACCGGAACATCATCCAGAACTTGCTGCAGCTGCTACACATGGTCCTGTCATTATACTCATTGCAAATGACAAGCAGGCTAATGCATTGGTGCTTCTACCTGGGCTCAATGAGGATGCATTACACATTCCACTTCCCCTTGTGGATAATGAAACATTGGAGGCCATTTATTCTGTTATCAAAAACCTTATTGAAGGCTTCTTGCCTAACAGAGATGCATTGGATGATCTTTCACATAGGTTGGGCATCCGCCGTAAATGGCATCAGCCTGATCCAAATGTAATTGAGAAAGAGTTTCAATTGATTCTTCTAATACTCTGGATGAGGATAGGGAAGCCAATTGTAGATGGTCTGGCTTTAACAGTAAGTAATATTCCAGGCATCCACATTAATTAATATTTCTAATTAAACTTCTCAGACCAATCATCTTACAAGAATCTGGTGGTGTTCCACAGGATCATTTTCATTCCTTCCCATCCATGCTGCAGGAGATTATTCATCAGATGCACCCATTGGCTCTAAGCTCGCCGAGTATGCAATTTCATCCTATACGCCTTCTGTGACAGCTCTTCTGCAAGCTCAAAACTTGATCTCAGATGAAGCAAGAGAATTAAAAGTTCTTGCTATTGCCCAGCCTTCTGCAGAGGGACAAAATATTCTTCCTGGAACAGAAACAGAAGTGGATTACATCCGACATCATGCCGGGGATGTCGTATCAGTACAAACACTGAAAGGCTCGGTAGCCACAGTTGAACAGGTCAAAGCGGGAATGAGGGAAAATAACTGGGCTCACTTTGCTTGTCATGGAATTCAGAATGGCCAAGAGCCACTTCAAAGTGCTCTTCTTTTAGCTGGAAGCTCCAGGCTTACACTAAATGACATTATAACCATGCAACTGTCACCCAAAGGTCTTGCATTTCTTTCTGCCTGTCAGACTGCAGCTGGGGATGAGAATCTGTCAGCAGAAGCAGTTCACATTGCTGCTGGAATGCTTTCAGCAGGCTACAGGAGTGTCATAGCTACAATGTGGTCTATCAGTGACCTACATGCTCCACAAGTGGCTAATGATGTATACGGATTTCTGTTTAAAGATGATAAGAATGATATCACACAGGCAGCGGAGGCATTGCATTATGCAATCAAAAATCTTCGGGAAAAAGATAAAGTTTCTTTTGCTACATGGGTCCCTTTCATTCATGTTGGGGTTTAATATGTTCTGTGTCTGCAACCAATAAGTTCTTTATTGAAGTTTTTTTTTTTTTGTATTTTTAATTGATTTTCACTTCCAATTCACCACCAGGTTGTTCAACATAACCCATCATTCTTACTGTTTCTATTTTTGTAGTTGTTCAACATAACTCATTGATCACCTCGTACTTGTTTTGTGTGCTTCTGGTATTGTTGTTAAATTTTCACTTCTGTTGAGGTCAGATCTTGTGATCCAGATAACTATGGAATGGACTGGTCAAGGAATGAGCCTGGGGCCTCCTGATATCCAGTACTGTGTACAAGTGCTCCACCACTGAGCTACCAGCCCAATAACCGCCCCACTGGGGCAGTTATTGGGCTGGTAGCTTTCAAAATGGGTTGAGGGCAGCAATGTCACTCTCAGATTGATTTTTTCCATAAATTTAGTAGTAAACTGAGAGCATGCAAGGGACTTGTGAAACTCTTTTATACAAACTGGGTTAGCCTTGGATTTGGGGGGTTTCTTTAGGCACTCTGGGAGAGCCTGTGGTACCCAGGCATCCTAGATGTCCCAGTCACCCTGTGGATACCTCAGTCTAAACTGTATGTTCCTGGGCATTAGGGAAATTTTCCAGATGCAATGGGGGCATATAATGATTTGGACAAGTCCGTGATTTGACTTGATATCCAACAACTTCCAATGCACTTATGCTGTTCATCATGCACAAAAAACAAACACCCCCATAGCTATATAAACTACTGGCCACAATCTCAATGTTCTAATAATTTGACAAAAAATTGACAAAAGAGGACTCAGCCCCTCTGGCTAAAGCCGCCGCAAATATTTGTCCCACCACCATAATAATTATTAATTTGAGTAAACGGTGCCCCTCCGTCCGCCAATTTTGCAGTAAAATTTCCATCCTTACTCAGTGCTTGTTCATAAATGGATCATATTGTCTCCTTTCTTCCATCCTCATTCACTCTCAAGTGTTACTGCAATTATTTCGCTATGTGTGCCTAAACTTCCTTAACGCAATTCAATAGTTTTGGTCCCATCAGACAAGGAGAAGGCAACCCTGTATATTTATGAGTTGATAACCTATTTATTTGCAAATGACTTCTGTTTAGTACTGCCGCGGTGCAGTTCGGTGCAGGTTCGGGCAATTTTTTCCGAACCTTGAGGACCCTATGATGGATTTATTGTCCCCCGGGGAGCCGCCGGAGCTGACGGCATTGATTTGTCTTTTTTACGACAATCAAATCACGTGCAAAGGGCGAAAACTACGCAAGTCTACTACGTATCTCCTGCTTTGCTCCTTGTTATGATTTAGCCCCTTTTCTCATGCAACTTGGTGGCTTGTATATCTAACCCCGATTTCCATGTTTGTCCCTCAGCTGTTGATCACTCTGCATTCTCATCAGAAGGTACATTTTTCTTGTTTCTCTTGCTTATCTAGCATTCTACTTACACTACAATAGTCTTGATGTTTTTGTTACGAGTCTGGAATGAAATGAAGGATTCGTCTTTATGTACTGCACTCGCGCGCTCTCGATTTCCTTTTTGGTTTCACCCTAACCTTAATGTCACAGAGTCTTGAAATCCCCGCCAAATTGGCTGTGACTGGGCGCTGGTTTTCTGTGACTATGCTGGCGCTTAATTTTATCCATTGTTCTCTCATTGCCTCTGATTCACCGCCTCCGATCCACCCTTGTTCTCATTATCTGCTCAGACCTTTTACCTCTGAAATCCGTCACATCTCTCCTCCTTTTTCTTCTCAATCCCTGCCGCAATGATATCTTGGAATAGTTGGTTATTGCAGGATTTAGATTGGACTGGAGTAGTAGCTCGAACTACTATGTTTTAAATGCATGCAGTACGTCCACTACATTGTGCTTATTGTTTACTTTATATTTAACTTTTTTCACTTTAGGTCTCTTGTCTACAGTGTGAAGTAGATGGCTCTACAGTCCCGCAAAACTTTCTGTTCTTTTTCACAAATCTTGCCCTGGCGGAGTCATTTTTGTCACTGCTTTTAAATGTCTGGACATACTTCCCAGCTCCCTCCACACAATCTTGCACGCTTAGCCCTTCAATCAAGCAGCACTCTACGTGACCAGGGGATACCTTCTTTTCGATTGGGTAATTCGCCATTTACCTGGCTCTGTTTCATGTTTATCCCATTTCTCCGATCTCTCTCTCCATCCAGTCCATTACCTCCCTGTCACAATCAGTGCTTGCGAGCTGCCTACAAATCCTCCGCCACGAGGTTTCATTATCACCGACTCCACCTGCTAAACAATCATCTCGAACCGTCCTCGGATGGTTCACTTAGCTTTCCAACAGTACATTTGCGAGATTACCTCATCTGGACTACTAATTCCCACCATGCAGACTCCCTCACATGTCTTTGCGGCTCTCTGACACCCACCGCATTTCGTGCTTCCCTAGGAAAGTCTTCCCTGGAAATTCGCGACCCCAGGAGAGATTACATGTGTTGACTGTGTGGCATCTACTTGGAAACACCTGAACATATGCTTCCACAGTGCAACGAAAGCCGAACATTAAATGACACTCGTACTTTATTCCTGGAGAAGGTCATGACGGCTGACACCAAGATTTCAGTGCCCACTGTAATTTTTGTCAACGATGCTTTTAGCTTGTTACGGCAATGTATTCAAAGCTGGAGCTCACGGCGAAGTTTGTCCATGAAATTCTAGAGCTGTGGCCGAGCTTGCGAGATATTCATGTTAGGACGGATAGTTCGGAGGGGGAAAGTAGTGTTCTGTCTCTGCATCCGGCCTGTCGCCTACCCGTTCCTGTGAGTTCGCTGCTGGGTTCTCAGACTTGTGCTGGTGTATGATGCTGGCAGTTACCTGTATGGTACCTCTCTCGGGTTCAACATCCCGGGATCACGCTGTGTAATCTATCTATCTATTGTATCTGAATAGACATTGCAATGGCCCACACCCATATGTTAGTCTTTCTGCTTGATTTCGCAATAGAACAGTTCAAAATCATAACTTTTTCAGCTGCAAGATATTCTACGCATTGCTAATTGCCAACTTCTTCATCTTTTTCCTTGCATCCTCCTCATCTTCTTCAAACCTCTCCCTTTTCTTGAGTGAAACCTGGCCCTTTCCGCTACTCTGGTTGTGGCGTATGGCTTTTGTTTTGAGCCACTTCTGTGTATTCAGTCTCCCAGTAACTTTCTATGGTGTAATACATCCTTGAGGTTTGACTTACTTGAGTATGCATTGCATCTAGTAGGGTAATCGTTCGAAGCAGCACCGTTGCTTTTAGGTTCTCTGCTTTACCAACAATGATCATGCAGAACCCAATGTCCACGATATCTCTGACATGAAACCTTCAAGGACCGATTTGCACTACCCCGGTGTTGGTATTAGTTTCGTTCGCTACGGTTGATCTTGTGCTTCACCTTTTCTTCCCTTCATCGTTTATCCGCTCCTCCCCATACATCACCTCATTTTCCTCGCCATATACAAATTTGGGGTCAAATGCGTTCACATTGGCAATGTAATTGTTGTGGTCTATTTCTGGTGGGACTTCTGCAGGTTGCATCGACAGTGCCTCTGCCCTTGGTGTAAAGATTCTGTTGCTGGCTTCAATGACTGCCTGTCCTTCCGAGCTCCTCATTTCCAGTATACGAAGCCCTTTCACATTCCTGGCAAAGAGAGCATACACGTCAAGGATTCCGTCCATGTCTTTGGCAAAGTTGTCGGTTCCTAGTCCACCGATAACAATACTTTGTTTCATGTGTTGTTTTTTTTTAATGTCTTCACTGTAGGAGATTCAGTATGGTCCATGTATCACATTTAATTGTTCTCTTACCTGTTTCCTTTGAATGGCGGCAATCTTGTCTCTTCTACTACACCTTGGACGTGCAAGATCACTTCAATAAGTTCTTCTCCTTCACCTTTATGCACCATGCGCCATGCTGGCGGTTCTTGTGTTCTGATAATTTCTACTGTTTCTTGCCAGCCAACTTTCTGTTGATCTTCATCAGTGTACAATCGCTCTCTCTGCAAGTTTCATACCTGGAGGAATTTGCTTATGTGGATGTAGCCCTCATGGTTTAATCTGTCTTGACGACACTTCTCAAGAGCCTCCTCTGTATAAAGGTCAGTTTTGTCCCCTCTTGCATTTACAATTGTCCTACCAGCTTCTTTGGAATCGTAGTCTTTGTCCATTTCACATCAGGCACCTTGGAAGTATGAGTGGATTTTTACTGCTGGCTTTTTTCAATACGCTTATCTTTTTTTCCACAAGTTGTACTTTGTGCATGTACTTCGCTTTACGTCTCCCTGTCATCCTGCTTGGTGTCAATGTTCATATCTTTTAAATTAAATTTCCTTGGCATTCTTTTTTTCGAGAAGTGCAAACCAAGCATAGTAGTTTTTGGTCCTCCGAGGATTTGTTGCTGTCTGTCTACAAGCTGGGATTCTCATTGTCATTTCTTGACATCTTCTTGACCTGCTACGTCGTTTTATCTATCCTTTTTAGTGGGCAGAGCTGCACCTCGACTCTGGTTCTTTTTTTTTTCATATTAATATCAGTGTGTTGCAGATTTTTTGTCTCGCCTCTTCCTTTCCTTCACTTACTTGCTCAGTATCTTCATCGTATCTCTGCTCTTCCCAATGTAACATTTTACCCTGTTTTCTGCTTTTTGTTCAGTCTAACTCTTGTGTCTTAGGCATTGATCTCCAAGAGAATGACGACCAACTTCACGTTTGCTTCACTCTGAGATGTTGTATGTATTTTTCCCCCTTTTTTACAGTCTTTCAATGTTCATATCACTTCCAGGATGGAACTTCCTTCTGCTACATCCTCTTCAAAAAATTCATCTGCTCTGCCTTTGACGGATGACAATGGCTATGAGCTTGATGATTTCGTGGTTTCCAATAATGAGGCTCCTTTGGGCACGTCCCCTCCAGCTCTTCCAGATGATCCTTCAGCTGCTGCTGCTGCTGAACCAGTGTCTCCAATTGCTTGGTCTGCCTCACCGCCGCCTCACTCAAGGTCAACTCTTCTGTACATGTTTTTTCGTTTGCATTGTATACTGCTTTCTAACATCTCCATGTCGCAGTGCTGAACGTAATGGTTCAAACTTTCTTGCTAAACCTAGTTCCCCCTCGTACGTTCTTACATTTTTATCTTTAATCCAGTTTTTTTTCTCATTTCATTGCATCTGTAGGTGAACACAATGGTTTCTCCTTCCAAAAAACGACCCTCTGCCCGTAGAGTTGTTCAGTCTCCACCTCCAAGATCTTCGACTCCAATGTAAAGTTATCTTATTTTGGATTATATTGTGGTTTTAACTTTTGTATTTCTCTCTAGTGATCTTGAAGATTCGGATGACTCGGCTCAGCTTGTCACAGTGTCTCCTTCCAAGCATACTCGCCAGCCTCCTATTGGGCAAGAATTGCCTTCTTCACCTTCTAAACAGGCATGCCAGGAAATTTCTCCTGCACACATGTCTATGCCTCCTGAATCACCCTCATTCGTGGTTGTTAATGGCGTGAAATATTATGCAGAAGTTCCCTCTCCTCGTTTTTCCAATGTATCAACT
Source organism: Gymnopus androsaceus JB14 (assembly GCA_009733575.1). Classification (NCBI taxonomy): domain Eukaryota; kingdom Fungi; phylum Basidiomycota; class Agaricomycetes; order Agaricales; family Omphalotaceae; genus Gymnopus; species Gymnopus androsaceus. Next base: position 24,829 of record ML769921.1, read on the forward strand.
CAGCGTGATATTTACCACAGCTCTTCTGTCAGCCTTTCTCCTTCAGCAGTCTCCCCTGTCTCTTCTTCCCGTCCTCTACATCATGAGCCTTTTTTGTGCTCACAATCCTCTTCTTTCGAATTACCAGAGGTTGGTGATATTTTGAAGGAATCCAAGCAGTCCGCTTCCTCCTTCACCTCTCCTAGCAAGAATAACCCTCCTCCTAATACTCCACTCTCTACCCCTTTCCCTGTTTCATTGAGAAGACCTCAGCCTTCTCTGAAAAACTCAAAACCTTCTCAATCTGGTCATCAGTCCCGTTTGGACGCCATCAAGCTTGCTATGAATAGTCCTTCTGATAAAAAGCTTCTGCCCAGTGCTTCAGATAGATTGGTCTCAGCTTCTGCAGCTGCTTCTTCCATGTCTCCTCCCCAGTACGTCTTTTTTGACCATTCTCTTACTTTTGTTTATTCATGCTATTACTCTATATGTAGCACACACTGTAGTCCTTCGGGAATCCGCAGATCCTGCCTCTTTGGGAGATTGTGGGTGTCTGAAAGCTGAATTTATTGATGTACGATTGCGTTCTTTTTATGGAGCTGTACACAACCTGCTGCACGTTGGTCTTTTCCCTCCTCTAGTTTGGTGTTATATCTCACTGAATCTCTTTTCCTTCTTATTAGCATGGTTCGTGTAAAGCCTTTGTCTGATGATGCCCCTTGTGATGATTTTGACTTCCTCACTTTTGCTGAGGCTTATGATTCCCTTTCAGACCAAGAAAAAAGGTTTGTATTTTTTGATTTTTGGAATCTTTTTTGTTCTTAACGTAGTTTTTTTAGGTCCTTTTTTGCTTGCGTGAATTTCGTCAATTGGGGGGTTTTCATCAATCCATCCAGAGCCAACTACACTCTTTCTTCCTGCCCTGTATCCACTCGTAACTCTGAGGGCAAGACCAAGTTCGTTCTTTCAGAGGACAATTCCTTCAACTGTGTTTTCTTGACCTCTGGTCATGTTGTGGAATCATATATGGTGTCACCAAAAACGTTTCCTCAGTGTGACAAGCCTCCTCGTGTGGTTAGAGGAGTTCGTGTTCATACCCTCTCTCAGGAGTCACAAACTCTCTTCTCGTCATTTGGTTACCTCTGTAACCTTTCTACATTTGGTTGTCAAGCAACAGCGGGGATTTTGGATTTTCGTATGATACAGCGCTTTGATGTCAATCCTGATGATCCCAACAATTTCACTCCTTCTATCCCAAGTACGTTGCAGTCATTTATATATTTTCTTTCTCGATTTTCTGACTTTTTTTTAGTTTGCCCCATGTAGCAGCTGCTCTGCTATGTGTCGTACACTATCATTCAGTTACAGTCCTTTTCTGTCGGACTCTTACTTTTACCCTTCCCCAAATACATTCATTTATTTTACAGTATCGTACGAGCGCCTTTATTCGATTAAATACCCTACTCTACTATTTAAGCACCTACTTGTATGTAGAATAGGGCAACTTTCCTTAAAATACACTACCTACTCTTGTCACTCGAGACCGACTCAGCTTAAGCACTTGGTGAAAAGCTTACCTTTCCTCTTTTTTGCTCATGCGCTTCGTCACTCCAACATCAACGCATTGCATATTTTTGACAAGTAAACCCCTGGTGTATTGGCCACCTCACGGAATCCCTCAAGTCTGATCAACTTCAAGTCCTCCTTTGGTGTCCCCATATCTCTAAGGTTTGCTTTTCATTGAGCTTATAACTGATTATTTGGTTTCAGAAAATTTTGGTTTGTATTTTGAATTTTATTTTTCAAAATGTCTAGTACTACCGGGAATAACTCTGGTGAGAGCTCGCGCAAGCCCATGGCATCAGGTAAGGATCTCCCTCCTCATCTTATGTCCGGTCTCTCGGAGACGGATTATTTAGGGTCAGAGGACCAGTTACCGCAAACCCTGCAGGGGCGAGGCGTTCCGAGCGATGCTCGAGGCCCTTTTAAGGGTATTACTCCAAATGATGGAGTTGAGATCTATCCGTTGAAGCCGGCAACTTGGTCTGACAAAAGCAATGGCTCATCGGACTTCCCTGAAGCTGACGAGCACGGTCAGGGTGTGCCAGGACAGAAGGTCGCTCCTTTGTCCTTGGGAAATTATGGTTATGTCACTGATAAATTATTAAATAAAAATCTTGGTTCGGTTACCTTCACGCATGAACAACTAGCTGCAATACAGCAAGCTGAGGATAGCCTCACACCCTTGCAACGCCGTCAGATTGAGTCTCGACAGGTTTCAGTTCAACCAATTAGGCCTCTGAGTAGAGAATCTATTGATGAAGGACCATCAACAGGCAAGGGTAAATCAATTGACACTCAAAATTGGGGTGCCATTGACTTGGATGATGATGAGCAGAATATTGAAGTTCAGAAACAAATTCTTGAGAGCTTTAATCTAAAGAAACGAGAAGGTCGAGACCTTTGGCGAAATTTCCTTAATTGGATGGATAGTGAAGATCAAAAGGTTTCTAATATGAAAATAGCTGAAACCAATGATATTCCCGCTCGGAAACAGCCACAAGTAAAAATCGAGGATGTTCTGGAGGAGCCGTTCTTAAATTCAAGGCATCGCGACCCTTCAGAAAATATGTCGGGTACAATAGCAGACCGAATTGTTAACTTGGCGAATAAATCAAGGGTCAATCGTTCTGCTTCTGCAGTACCAATGGAGATGCGTGCGGATCGGCCCAGTGACTATCTTGTCAGGGACAGTAGACTCGGAAAGACATTACTTGGCCTACGTGAGCTTAGCCAAAATTGTCAATTAACTGCTGAGCCATTGGAAATGCAACTTGGGAAAAAAATGAATATTAAGCCAATTGCTCCCAATGAGTACAACGGTTCCGTTAATGCAGAGGAATTCATGCGGTTTGTGAGGCAGACTACTCGTTATATTGAAGACGGGAATGTACCTGTGCATCGAGAGGTTGATATCATGTCGCGTTACTTGACTGGAAAGGCATATAAATTTTACGAACGTACTTGCGGTGACAATCCTGACAATTGGACATTGGATCGATTCTTTATTAAATTGTATGATCATATTTTTCCGCTGAGTTTCCGTACCAATCAGCGCCGTAAGCTCAGGCAATGCAGTCAAGGGAAGCACAAAGTTTTGGATTATGTTGGATATTTTGAAGACCTTTGTGATACCATTGGAATGATTGACCCTCAAGAAAAGGTTTCATTGCTTTGGGATGGTTTCAATAATTATATTACAAGTGGATTATACAATCGGAATCTGCACCCTGAAAGGTCAACATTCGAAGATGTAGTTGAGAATGCTGAAATTCTGGAATTAATTGAGGAAGAAAAGCGCAATGGCTCCGGCAATGGTTATGGCACTTCGTATAAAAACTTTAAGGGCTCATCTGGATATAATACCAGTTACGGAGGGCGTTCTGGAGGGCGTAACAGCACTCAGAAACATGACAATAATTGGAATAATGCCTCCGGGAGTACTCCTGTCAGTGCTAGTACTTCAGGAAATCGGAGTCAGCAGACCAGATCAACGACCCCTCAGTCTGGACATCAGAATTCATCTGAGAGCTCTAAAAAGGTACAATGAAATAAGTTTTCTAAGCCTGAAATGGACCGTTACCGTGCCGAAAATAGGTGTTTTAATTGTTCAGAAGTCGGACATACCTCGAGACAATGTCCTAAGAACAAAACAGTTACTTCAGAAAAGAATTCCACTGGACCTCCAGGATATTCAAACCATAATATGGAGTTTGACTTAGCAGAAGTGGATGCTCTGCATGATGCAACCACCGAAGGACCTACAATGGAATTATCACTTGGTGCAATGAGTTGGTTTGAGGATGTTGAAAACACTTACTTTAGTGAGGATGATTGGGAAACCGAGGAAGGTGATGAGCTTACTGATTCCGAATTGGAGGAAGACTCAGACTCGGAGTCTATGCCAGCACTTCAGGCAATTTCTGATAGTGACTCGGATTACGATTCCGATAATGACTCTATTTACTCGGATGATAGTAGTACCACTGACTTTCTGGATGTCCAGTATCCACCTCACAAACAGTCTTCATATCCAACACACTTTGATGCAGCACCATTTTCATTAAAATTGAATGAACCTGGTGTAGAGACGTTACCTGAACCAATACCGGAAGTCGTGGGAAAATTCTCACCTGAAATTGCGCTGAAAGAAGCAACTGCTAAAAGTGCTGACAATGTTGCACATGCAAGGTTTTATGACCAACGGAATGAGGACATGCTATTCTACTATGAAAAATGTCTTGGTAGTGAAAATTGGTCACGGATTGAGGCTGTTCGAGGCGAAACTTATTTGATCTCGCCGTTTAACATGCCTTCCCGTGAAAAGGCGCCAATAAAATTTGGAGATCCCTTGGGGGATCATGCACGATGTCTACTTACAGGTGCAGCACCATATGCTGGTGATACATTGGTGTCTGATGAAAATTTGGACATTGATGAGCGGTTTTTTGTATATTGCATCTCGGAAACCACTCACCTTGTGAGAGATAATTTGTACCTTGAATTTGGAGATGAGCAGAGCGAATTTGTGGTTCCTACTGCATGGCTTGAGACTCCTGAATTCAATATAGTGCAGTGGTACTCGCTTAAGCGTAGCCAACTGAACGGATATGAATTTCCAGACTATTTCAATCCCAGAGTGAAGTGGATGGACCACAGTCCAATGGGAGATGCATACGGGCATGCAATTGCAAAATTGCTGAATGCATATCAGGTGTTCCCTGGTGATGGGTTGGAATCAACACCTGTAAGTGAAAGCTTTGAACTTCGTTTCAAGGCAGATCGGAGCTGCAGGGAGAACATCTACGTTGTTCGAGACCTGGGGAGCGGAATTGCATTCCGGTTGCCTGTGGAACATTTGAAAAGGCCAAAGTTCGACTTGTACCGTTGGACCTGCAAGCAGTACATCAAATTTTATTGCTATTGCTATCCATGCACTCTCTGGCTGGATGACGAATCTGTTTTCGGAAATTTATTCAGTCAGCCATGCTCGGAAATGTTGGTTCGAGAGCTCACCGACGATGAAATGATTGATTACCTTATTTGGCGAGGTGATCTTCCGGAGGGCGAATTGCTTTGTGAACTCGAACTCAACGGAGTTCAAGTGCCTCGAGACCAATATGCAGGCCTACAGCGTAACGCCGCCTCAGTCAAGGACCCGGGTCGAAAAATTCCACGTCCTGTTGTTGTGGAGGTAAAAATTGATGGTCATCCGGCGAAAGCCCTAATTGACTCAGGTTCACTAGGTGATTTTATTTCGAACACGCTGGTTGATCAGTTGAAGTGCAGGAAGGAAGAACTTAAGACACCACTCACTTTGCAGTTAGCAGTTCAAGGTTCACGATCCAAAATTAATTGGGGGGTTCACGTTGACTTTGCCTATCAGAATATTAAAGAAAGACGATATTTTGATGCAATGAATCTTTCCAATTACGATCTGATTCTAGGCACGCCATGGCTCTTCCAACACCAAGTTACAATTGGATTTAACGAGTCGCGGGTGGTCATAGGGTGCTCTGAGTCGCTACCTCTTCAGGGTCCAACTATCTCCCAACTTGCATCACGGAGCATGGAAATTAAGGAGGAACGATTAGACCAGGTCAGAAACATGTTACGGGAGTACGCCAAACCAATTTGTGGTTCTGCGGAAAATACTGACTTGCCCCCTCTTAGGGTGATCAACCACCAAATTCCGCTAATTGATGAAAGTCTTGTTATCCCATGGAGGCCATCGCGGCTACCTGAGAAATTTCGAGATCAGTGGGCTCAGAAACGTGACACGTATATTCGGAGTGGTAGGTGGAAAATTACCACTTCGGGAAATACTGTACCGATGATGTTGATTCCAAAACAAGGTGCTAGCTCAGATAAACTTCGAGTTGTGGTTGATCTTCGCCAAAGGAATGCAAACACTCGGAAGTTAGCTTCGCCTTTACCAGATATTGATGGTATCTTACGAAGGGGAGCTCGGGCTCGCTATCGTTCTATGATAGATGGGAAAGATGCATATGAGCAAATCCGAGTTGAACCAAAAGACGTACCAAAGACTGCGGTTTCAACACCTGATGGAAATATGGTGAGTCTTGTAATTCAGCAAGGGGATTGTAATGGCCCCGCGACTTATCAGACTCTAATGAACTATCTGTTTTCAGCTTACATCGGAAGGTTCATGGATGTATACTTAGATGATATTATTATCTATTCAGACACACTTGAAGAGCACATTACTCATGTCAAGCTTATCATTGATATCCTTAAACGTGAAAAGCTATATGTTAGTGAAAATAAACTAAATTTTCTTGCTCGTGAAATTCGTGTTCTCGGACGTATTGCGGATAGTGAAGGTATCCGTATGGACCCTGATAAGGTTGATGCAATCCTAAAATGGAAATCACCTACTAATCGGGACTTACTCCGAGGATTTTTGGGCTCCGTTGGATTTCTAGCTGATGATATTGCTGAGGTCCGTGTGCACATGGGGCATTTACATGCAATAACCGGTGATACGGTACCCTTCCGTTGGGGACATTCAGAAGAACGTGCGTTTCAAGAAATTAAGCGGCTTACTGGGCGATCCAAGATGCATCATCGCGTCCCTTTGAATTATTCCAAAGGAGCGGACCCGGTTTGGATGGTGACTGATGGATGTACCACTGGTGTCTCAGGTGCAGTTATCCAGGGCACATCCTGGAAAACCGGAACAGTTGCTGCTTTTTACTCGGCTAAGTTAAACTCAGCACAGCAAAATTACCCTGTACACGAAATTGAGATGCTTGCTGGTGTTGAAACAATGCTTCGTCACCGTGATATTCTACAAGGTGTAAACTTTAAGTGGATAACAGACCACAAGGGCCTAATTCACCTTATTAAGCAAAAGGATTTATCAGGACGCCAGGCTCGCTGGCTTGAAAAAATAAGTGAGTTTGATTTTAAGGTTGAATATGTCCCGGGAACGGAAAATTTATTAGCAGATGCGCTGTCGCGTTTGTATTCAAATGATGCGCCAGGTACTGTACGTGCACGCAGCGAATATACCGCTCATGACCTCATGGATACAGATATACTTGGACTGAGCTCAATCACTATGCCAGTTCTGGTCGGTGATGAGGCCCGCTGTCGTGTCCCGGACGCCGTCTATGTTGGTAAAATGGACTTGAGGTCGAACCCAAAAAAGTCGGAAAAAGCTCTTGCAGCTGAGGAACAAGCCAAAGAGGCATTGGCACATCGAAAAACTCGGGGTCAGATTATATATCAGCCAATTCAGGCAGGTTCGGAACTTGAACAGGGTCCCAGTATTGCTGAAACAGTTCAAATTGAGCCAGTATCGAAGGCAAGAGCTCCAAATTAGCAGACTTGACTAATCATATACCGGATCAGCCGTCGGAGAAGTCCGGACCGGTGATCGATCCTCCATCCCTAACTCACGTCGTCTCAAGTGGATGTACAGGGATCAATGTGGGACAAGTTGTCAGGGATAACTACTCAAATGACTCAGTTTTTCGGGATATAATTGCGAAACCAAAGGATTACCGGAACTACGAGGTGATTGACCAAACAGTGTACTTAAAGTTGATTGACCGCACTTTGTTGTGCATTCCGGATATTTTTGTCAATAAACGCAAGCTTCGGGAAATTTTGATTGATGAAGCACACTCACTTTTGGCACATCTCAGTATGAAAAAAACTTTGGCTTATCTAAGGGATCATGTCTGGTGGAAGACCATGGTTCAAGATGTACAGAAATTTTGTGACAGTTGTTCAGTTTGTCATAAGACAAAATCTTCGAACCATAAGCCTTATGGTCTGTTGAAGCACTTGCCGGTTCCAAGTTACCCTTGGGAAGTCATTGGAATTGACTTTGTGGGTCCCCTGCCCGAGAGCAGGAACAGGGACGGCTCTTTTGATATGATCACTACAATTGTTGATCACTTAACAGGAATGGTGCATGTAGTGCCAAGTCGGTCAAATTATAAGGCCAAGGATATCGCGGAACTTGTGTTCATGGAAGTGTACAAACATCATGGCCTTCCAAAAGTAATTATAAGTGACCGTGATTCATTGTTCACCAGTCGATTTTGGTCACACCTTCATGCACTGATAGGCACAAAACTACGAATGTCTAGTGCTTACCATCCGGAGACTGATGGATTGACTGAACGTTCAAATCGTACAATGACTCAAATGCTTCGCCAGTGCATTTCTGAATGTCAGGATGATTGGGTGGTACGTTTACCTTCAGTCGAGTTTGCAATAAATTTGGCCCGTTCGGAAACTATGGGTTACTCACCATTTTTTCTGAATTCCGGCCGTCTACCACGTTCATTTATTTGGAACGATGCAGAAAAATCTGAGTTTCGTGGAGTTCGAATTTTTGCACAGAAAATGAAGGAGGCAGTGATGTCTGCTCATGACTCACTTCTGGCCAGCCGTACAAAGCAGACACGAGATGAAAATCGCCGTCGGATTCCATCTCCATTTGCAAAAGGAGATCTGGTTTATATTTCAACAAAGAATATCAATTTTCCAAAGGGACGTGCTCGTAAACTAATACCGAAGTATATTGGACCCTATAGGATACTTGAAATTCTTGGGGAGTCCTCATGCAAAATTGAACTGCCCCAGAACCTGAAGAAACGAGGTCTACATGATGTTTTTCATGCGTCACTTCTGCGCATACATGTTCCGAATGATGACCGTTTGTTTCCTGGCCGTTTAGAGCACCAGGTTGCAGATTTTGGTGATGCTTCTGCTGAATGGGCAGTTGACCGAATAATATCTCACTCCGGATCTCGAAGCGATGCCATGTTTGAAGTACAATGGACCTCCAGAGATATTACCTGGCTGCCATATAGTAAGATCAGCCATTTGGAGCCCCTGGCCGAATATCTGGAGGCTTTAGGTTTTCATAGTATTGCGGAACTGACTTCAAGTAATAAAGACCATCGGGACTTTTATGCTGAGGGTGAAGGTGAATTATTTATGGGCTCTATATTGCTCGAGCTTGCTGGGGACAAGGGACCAGAAGGTATTTATATTGGCTCACCTCCTCCCACTTTCCCCATTCTTAACTTCCCCCACCTTCATTCAATCACCTTCACTTCGGACTCAAGCTCTAATCACTTTCCTTACAACCATCACACAATGCCTGTGTTGCCTGTCTTAACAGGTGACCAGTGCTTTGTTCCAGACTTTGGATTTGTCCACTATGATCGTAATTCCGAGTCGGAGACCTGGAAATTTGTTGATTCTTACTCCACCCCGCACCGTGAATTTGTCAAGGACGATGATTACATGGTGGACTTCATCCACTATGCATGTGCTATTGCACGCGGATGGAAGATTGCTGCTCTCGAGGAT
>ML769922.1:0-34212 GCA_009733575.1 Gymnopus androsaceus JB14
CCACTTGGTTTTCTTCGATGGCTATTGTCATGTAAGCTTTAAATTTCATCCGATACTGTAGCAGACTGCCAAAACTCGTGTTAGAATTGCTGGCAGGAGGGACGATGCGGAAGGGTGTTTTGGACCCTTCGAATGAGATGTTGCAGGACCTGTGCTTCACAACTGTGCGTATTACACCTCGCTCATCTGTTATTTTTAATTAGCATACAAAGACTACAGGCTCTGTGCTTTGTGCGATGCTCCAGGATTGTTGAACCTAGATGATTGTGTAGCGAAAGTGATTCCAAGTGAGAAGCTTCTGGGAGCTGGTCAGTCGCTTCTTTTGTTGTCAGTCATCAACTTGCACTCAACGACCATCCAGAATTCGGCAAACTCGAAAAGTTCAGGAATTGGCTGTATCGCACCCTGCGAAGATCCACAGCGGAGATGTATCAAGCTGAATTCAATACGCTTGAAAGCAACGAAGAGCGAGTCGCATGGCTGGACCGTATGAAAAAAGTACAAGAAGTGCATGCGGAGGTAAGAATGCATGGCACAGGTCTCGTCTTACCTCCATCTCAAAAGATGTATATAGCATACTGCTCTTTACCTCCGTTGGCAATCTTCCATGGAAGCGCTTGCTCGTGCAGCTGCTAGCAAGAAAACTGGAGTGGGTTTCATGGTTTCGTCGTTAGCAATATCGTTTAACATTTCTGCTGTAGTGTCATTAACCATCCGAAGGTTGGACTGTGACAGAGCGGAGATCATAGTCTCGTTCACCTGTCTTTCCTTAAATTCACACCCATTCCTTCTCCTTCTCAAGATCTCAAGTTTGGAACAACGCGGTGAAAACAGAGCTGGTAGAAATGTTGACCAAACACAAATAGGACTATCTCTCTCAACGAGGATGCGTGTTCATTGTATTGCATTTGGCATGCTGCCAGAGCGAACATGTACAGATTTGGAAAAATATGCGGCCTCCTCCATGATGATATGAACGAACCACTATATGCCCACTTGGCTTTCTTTGACTTGCATGTGAAGATTTTTTTTGGGAGAGTCAGTCGCGATTGCTCCTTTATGATGAACTTGGTGAAGGAGTAGATTTTCGCTTCTTTGAACGTCGCAGTATGGACGGACTATGGACGAACGAAGGAACAATCAGAATTATGAGTAGCATACCGTCTACATGGACCTTTGTTGTGCCAGCCTAATATAACTAGTTCTCTTTCTGTACATTTTGCGTTCGGGTGTTGCATACTATCATTTCTTCGAGGATGGGACTCGCTTATCATTTAACTTGGATGATTGTGTAGCGAATGTGATTCCATGTGAGAAAGTTTTTGGGGAGAGTCAGTGGCGATTGCTTCTATAATGAGCTTGGACTCAACGACCAATCCCATGTCCAGACATCCGCAAACTGCCCAAGAATGATAGGTTTTGCATCGTGCAAACCTCCACGGCGGAGAAGTATCAAGCTGAATACAATGCACTTGGAAGCGACGAAGAGCGAGATGAATGGCTGGAGCGTATGAAGGGAGTAAAAGAAAACGGGGCAAAGGTAAGTATAGGAATTGTTGTGCTGGTTTCATATTACCCTCGATCTAAAAAAATGTATATACTTTATAGCGTGCTGAAAGTTTTGGTCGGTGGGGAACGATTCCGGCGTCATCGATAGGGAAGTACGGGTTCCGGGAAACAGGCAAAGAGAAGAAGAGGAAGAGGAAGAGGGGGAGGGGAGCGAGGATGCTGTGGAAGACAGCGACGAAGACAATTGAACCACTGGGTGTGGTCAATGCTTTGTTCATACTTGAAACACTTTGGAATACTGTATATAAGTTGAATTTTAACATTTCCACTGGTATACTGGTACAGGTTGGATGAGGTTCGATCATATGAACAGAGTGAACGCGTCGTCGTTGAATAGTGGGAACTACATATTGTCCGCTGCCACGATTCATTTGGGCCAAGTATGATACCAGATTAGCAAGAATGAGGTATGTAGGAAAGAAAGAAAGGGTGAGTCCAACGGACTCGGATCGGATCCCCAACGCGTACGGTCCAGCTCGAGCTCGAGCTGTTTTTGATGGTCTCCCAATTAGAGTACTGTAAAAGTCTTGAGGATATCAAGATATGATCTTGAAGGTACCACTAAAGGAAAGGCTCAAGGAATAAGTGCGGGACAAGGACGAGGACAATGGCATTAGCACTGGCATTCAGAGAGATGGCGTGCTTCTCAAATGGCGCCTCGTGCTCCCTTGAAACCTGCGAGAGTACTCAAGAGTTGACTCAAAACTTAAAAGCCGCCTATCGAGTACGTTCAGGATCTGCAAGCCATCGGCATTTGGGATGTGGTGAAGGAGGAGCGGTATGGTCTTGGTCGACAGACATCCAAAGATGTTCGCTAAAGCAAGGATTGAGGAGCAATGAAGATGGAAATGAGAACCGGGTTCCCAGACTCAACTGAGTTACCTCCGCAAAATATTGACTGGCAGCAAGGGAGTTCCAACGGGAAAGCAATGGCTATAGAGCGAGAACTTGAAGGAGCCGGGATTGCAGTTACCGTGACGCTGCGTGTTTTCAGGTGTTTTCAGGCGTTTTCAAATTTCGAAACGAGGTGATCAGCCTGTGCACTGCCATCGACATTGATTCATTGTTCGCAGTGATTTTGATCGTGAGACAAGAAATTCTATAGCTAAAACGTTATGAGCAAGCAGTGAGCAAGCACTCTCATCTTCCAACGATGACTCGACGCTCTGTACGGCTAGAAAGCAAGCAAAATGGCACAGATGGTCCAGATGAATCATACTTTGTGGCACTTCCACATTTTAGGGCTCGGAAGGAGAAACTCGACGAAGATGGGCAAGTGCAAGTTCGAAAGAGAGCCAAGAAAAGGGCTATACCCCCGGAATTCAAGAACGTTAAAGGCCCGTTTGGTGTCTTGGAGACACTAGGGAAAAACGCACCTTTGGACATTTTTTTCGAGGTACGCGCATCCGGTATTCTGATTCCATCATGGAGCTTCAAAAGCAGCTCAACTCAACCGTACATTCATTAGATCTTCACCTATCTTAAACCAGCCGACCTTCTTCAACTTGCCCGCACCTCGAAGAAACTACGGAGCATTCTACTTTCCAAATCGACGGAGAGCATTTGGCGTGCTGCCAGGTCGAACGTGTGGCCAAGATACGGAGACAGTATGCCACTTCTTCCAGATGATATGAGCGAACCACAATATGCCCATTTGGCTTTCTTTCACTTCTATTGTCATGTGAGCAAGTTTCTGTCTCTAATCTTGTAGGCTAGCAGACTGCTAAAAACAAAACTCGTGTCATGTAGAACTGTTTGGGGAAGCGAGGGTCTGGAAGACCGTTAAGAATGTTTTGGGCCTTTCGAATGAGTTGCTGCAGGGCCTGTGCTTCACAACTGTACGTATTGATTCACTTTGCTCATCTATTCATATCTAATTATATGCAACGAATACAGGCTCACTACGTTGAACGAGGCTCAAGTATCATTCAACCTAGATGTTTGTGTAGCGAACGTGATTCCATGCGAGGATGTTTACGGGGAGAGTCAGTTGCGATCGCTTCTTTTTCGTCATGAACTTGCACTCAACGACCAACCCAGACATCCGCAAATTGCCTAAACACAACAGGTTTTGCATGGTGCAAACCTCCACGGCGGAGAAGTATCGAGCTGAATACAATACACTTGGAAGCGACGAAGAGCGAGCTGAATGGTTGGAGCGTATGAAGCAAGTAAAAGAAAAACGGGCTCAGGTAAGAAATGTGGCGTGTTTCACTTTACCGAGTCCATCTCAAAAGATGTACATACTCTATAGCATGCTGCTTCTTACAGTCGGTGGACAGCGATTCGAACGGGAGGGTCACGGTTCCGGGAAACAGGCGAAGAGGAAGAAGGGGAGGAGAGCGAGGAAGAAGAGGAGGCTAGCGAGGATGCTGTGGAAGACGGCGACAAAGAATAAATGAACCAATTGCGCGATCGCAAAACCACTGAGTTGGGGTCAATTCTTTGCTCATGCTATAGGCAAGATGTCGATGAGGGAAAACACTTTGGAATACTGTACATAAATTAAATTTTGCGCCTATGTAAAAACCATTTCTAAGCAGATATGATGGTTCGACCATTATGGTAATGGTATGAGGATAAATCAATTGTGTGGTATATACCAAAGCAGGAATGAGATAGAAATAAAAGGGTGAGTGCAAAAGCCTTGTTAACGGATCCGATCCCCCAACGGTCCAGCTCGACCCAGAGCAGAAGTCCTGCGGATGATATGATTTGAAAGATCGCAAGTCTTCATGAGACCATTCGGTAAGAGAGCGGGACAACTTCAACAGCCATGGGTGCAACCAGAGGAAAGGCTCAAGGAATGAGTGCCGGATGAGGATGAGGACAATAGCAGTGGCATTCAGAGGGATCGGGTGTGCTGAATCTCAAATGGAATTGACATGTCAGTAAGATGAACGGTAGGCGGAGCGCACCTCGTGCTCCCTTCAAAGAGTTGAAGAAGCACGTCGAGTACGACAGTTCAGGATCTGCAAGCCAGTTCGTTTTTGCTACCCACGAAGAAGCGCGATGAGAGCTCCACAGTAAGCGCCCATCACTTGTCCCGGACGACAATGTCTTCGCTGACCCTTCCCTCCTTACTCCCCAACACATCATATCTCATCGCCTATACACTTCCTTTGCTCTTAATATCGCTTGTTCTAACATTCGCTGGAGCGTTTCTGACATTGGATCGAACGAGGAGATTCAAACCGAGATATGATGCGTTACCGGTTCCGGGAACTTTTGGGAAGGGAACGGGAAAAGAATCGGGGACGATAATAAGAGAATTGATGGTGTTTGAGGGCGGAGTCGGAGGGATGATGCTGGGATATGCGTTTGGATGCAAGTAACAGCTTTTAAAAATAATTAAAATGTGAATTAACTCGACTCTCTAGTACACCTATCGACATTCCTAGCGTTAATAATCCCCACGTCGTCGTCATCTTCACTCTCCAGCAGTGCTTTCATCGCAGTGTGGATTCTCTCCTCTGTCTCAACGGCCATTCTCGGAGGGCGATACATCCTTGTCGCACTCGTTCTCGCGGGGCTATCTGGGGGAGCGCTCTTTGCATTGTCAATTTGTGTCATCATCCATCCAGAATTATCGACCAGAGTGATCCTCGTCTCTGTGTGCATGTCGCTGCTCACACTGGCCATCATCTTAGCGACGTTGATTCCTCCTTTACATCGGTTCAAACACCCGCTCCTCCGATTCGCTGCTTCATCGACTGGTGCATTCGGCGTCACGCTCTCAATAGCTCTCCTCGCTTCGCCTTCGTCTGCTCTATCATGGTCCTCTGTCTGGTCCCACCTCTCCCTCTCCGCATCCACAGCCTGGGGCACCTCTGCCGAAAAAGGCTACTCGGCTTTATTCTGCCTTTTGCTTATAGCTGGTGCAGCCGCAGATTGGGGGTTATGGCGCAAGTGGGGTACTAATCCAGATGAAAAGTGGGATTCGTATCTGGCAGAATATGCTGCGAATTTGCCGAATGATACGAAGAGGGCTGGGACGTTTCAGCCTTTTGCGAGTGTTTGGGAAAGGGTGTTTGGGCATGCCGAGGTTGCTTCTGTGCCTTCTTCCGGCAAGCACGACGTTCTCTTCCCTCTCGCAGACATCGAGATGGCTCCAGACCTCGATCCGCCTACTAAACTCGGCATATACGATAAAGGTTTCTCACCCACCACAACTACCTTTTCTGACCCCGAACCCCTTCCCTTGTACACATACGCCTCAACACCGGGTGTGTTGAAGAAGGGGAGACGTCCTTCAAAGAAGGCCAGTATCGGAGGGGCGTTTAGGAAGAAGGAGGTGGTCAAGTTTAGACCTTTGGATGAAGTTAGTAGTGGTAGTGATTCTGATGAGGAGGATGGACGCATGCGACGACAGGAACAAAGACCCTGGTTACGCACAATGTCCAGTGCGACTTCGAGTACGCCTACGCTTGTCGATTCGTCGGGCTTGAAACCACAAATCAAGTCCAACAACAGCAACTCGGCTTCTTTGAAGGAGGATGAAGAGCTTGACTACGAGAAAGAGGTTGGGAGACTCAAGGCTGCTATCAAACGACGTGTCTCTGGGACTGCGTCTCCTGGGTTGAGTGACGCTGAGGCGGGTACGCCACCTGATTATTCGGACTTTGAAGAGGAGGATATTGTTGAACAGGATAAAGATAAGGATGGGGAGAAGGAGAAGGAATGGTCACCAAAGTTCCTCCGCCAACAGTCCCATCGATCATCTGCTTCAAAGCCCTCGAATCCGAAGCCGAATCCCACTCCGAATGATCCAACTCGGAGTCCGAATCCTACTGGCGCCATCTCACCACTAACCTCACCCCTCCTCTCACCTCTCCCTCTCGCACCGGTTCCAGCGACTCCATCCTTGTTGCATGCGTTGGATAGAGTGGATAAGGCTAGGAGGGAGGCGTTTACCGCTGGTTCTGCGGCTGCAGGTGCAGAGTCGCAGGAGATAATTGGAGATGAGAAAGACGCAGCTGAAGCAGGCGGTCGAGGTCAACGTTGGGAAGAGTTTTGGAGGGAGGTGAAGGCTGTTAAGGATAAGGATAAGGATAGGGAAGGTAGAAGGTGATACGTGTGAGGTGTCTTGCTACTGCATTACCTCCCCGGTTCTTGGAATCGCGAAACCCCGGTCTTTGCGTTCGCTGTTCCCTGGGCACCTTTTCCTCTCAAACTCTTCTCTTCGTCGTCCTCCTTCCTCTTGATGTCCGAACTCTACATCTTTACCTACTTAGCTGCTTCTCATCATGCTCATGTGCACGTGCCTCCGTCTTCCGTCTTCTGTCTTCCGCGCTTCATCGTGCGTTTTACGTCCTTCTTACTTATAACGCTTTCTGGATCCTATCGGCGTTGCGCTCGCGCTATCTCTCTCTCCCCTCTTGCTTATTATCATTATCAATTATTTCTTTTCCTACAGCTCTACAGCTCTATAGGTCCCGGCTCCTTGCTTGCTTGCTTACGATTATAGTCACGCCGATTCTCTTATGACCTACGATTAACGACTAATGATTTGTTTACGACGACTGATACATGACTGTGTATGTAGCTTAGATATACTGTTAGTGTATACCTTGCTATATACCCTACCCTGACCTTATAGTACTTGAACTTGCCTGTGAGTATGAGTGAGTTCCTGAGCGCTACGTACATATTCGTCGCGAACTAGCGCGCACTGACAGGCGCTAGGCAGTTCCTTCTCGAAGTTCTTCAGCCTCAAAATTTCGCTATATTTAGACAGGGACGTGCACGATTTGGTCACAGGGATATCGCCAAATCGCGCTCTAACGTGGACAAAGTCTCGGTGTCAGTGAAGATTGAGGGCCTATGTGCTCCCCATACCTTGTTCTGTTTAGCGTCAAAAGAGCCATATACAGTTTCCTGGTGTACCGAACACGGCCTATGTCAAAGTTGAGATATCGATTTGGAGCTGTTTGGTCAGCTGAACGTTGGATGGGAAGCCAAGGTATGGCAGTACTGCACGCGTTGAACATGCGTTGGACATGCGTTGTACACACATTGAACAGGTCAAATGGTTCATTTCGTTCTTTCTTCTTGACTCCCACCTTGCTACCAAGTATGTCTCTCGTTCGGTTAGTACAATGAAACTCTTATTCTTTCTCTCCTCAGGCTGATATTTGTTTGACTTGCAACTAGCAGCAGCACGCAATCTCCGGGGAATCAGATAGGAGTAGTACATGTTACCAGTGAGTTAATCAGACTTTTCAATATGTTCACGCCGACTCATTTGGAGCTCAAGTCGTTCGACTTAATTATTCTGGCAGTGGAAAAAAACCATCGCCACGGAATGACTACTTTGCAAATGTCACTATCAACAACACAGTGAGGCACACTCAAGACAAGACTCTGGTCGCGGGTTGGGTTGAAGACCTTATTTTGTTAGTAATTTCCTCGTTCAAATCTTTGTTCAGAAACTTAATGGTGTTTCTCTAGCGAAATTCCTGGGCCTTGTAGTTTGACTATAGAGGTCTTTAGGAAGCGTACACTTCCTGGTCGGTCAGCTATTCTGATCGGGAGTTACACAGAGGATCTTGAAGCACTGCTGATCAGGTCTTTCAGCACCAGTAAGTAGGACTTGCCAAATGTTTGAGGTTTCCAACTAATGATCTATTTGAAGATATTACTCAACCCCTTCCTTCCAGCTCTCAATCGAATGCAGGGATGTCAGACTTTTGCATAGAGTTTAAAGTTAATTTGGAGGAACAAACTATAGTTGGAGCTGTTTCTGCCATGATTCAGAGAGTGAAGATTCAAGCTTCATGGTTGGCACACTCCCAAGAGATCAATGATAGCACTTTGTTCAACAGGATGCAATTGGTGGGAGATATTCCTTTCAACAACATAGCAGAGACATGGGATCCTTTGCTTGAAAAACTGCATATATTTGCAAATATAGCTGATAAAGTTGCAGAGGTGAATTCTAGCATCAATGCTTATTTCAGTAAAACTGATGGACTTATGCTGAAAGGTTCATCCATATGCAAAGGCTGCTTACAGTGTGATCTCCATGGCATACAAGGTTGTTTTAAATTCATGTCAATCAAGAGTCTTGTTAACTAGTTTAAATTTCACTTGTAGGTTGTTGTCAATCAGCTACAGCGTGATGCAAATATCAACTGTCTGATTCTTGCAATGGATGACATATACAGCTTTATCAAAGAAGCTGAGCCTCTTCAGCAAATTGAATCACACAAAACAATTATGGCCTGTATTGCTCAACAAACAACAGAATGTGGATATTTTATAACTGCATATTGTGCCGATACTTTCCGTATGTCTGAGCTGTACTTGGTGTTTTTCCTGTATCCATTGACTTTTGTTTTAGTTGTGCGTGCTGTCAAGTATGCTGTTTCTCCTGTAGATGCAGCTATAACTATGTATGGGAGCAAGTTTAATGAGCTCAAGAGTGCTCTGCTAGCTCATTCCACAATCAAAACTGAGATCACAGTCTTGCGAGTTTTGGAGACAGTAGAGAGACTTGGTATGGATTAAATGTTTATCAGATTCACCTGTGCAGCTGACATTCTTGCTGATGCCATATAGAAATGGAAGTGAACTTTAGTGACCTTCCATATGCAAGTGGTATCTGTTTCCAAAGCAGGAAACAGTGTTTATCCAGCACAGAGAAAGAGACTCTTGATATCATCATCAATTGGGTTAATGACCCTGATCCTGGTCACAGTCGTATTTTTATCCTGCAAGGTACATCTGGAAGTGGAAACTCAGCCATTGCAAATTCAATTTCCACCCATTATGATAAGCTTGGTCGGCTTGGATCCTCCATTTTCACCAATCTTCACCAGTCAGAATCACATCTATTGACCAGACTTCCAGTCCTATTTTTTCCTACAATTGCTCGAGATCTGGCTGATCTTGATTCAGAGTTCAGGCACAGGCTTTGGAACACAATCAAGTCTAAAAGAGCACTCCGAAAAACTGTTGATCTCACTGCTCAGTATGAGAAGTTCATCCTTGACCCATCCACCTCCTTGGCAATCTCAGGGCCTACTGTCATTGTCATTGATGGTTTGGATGATTGTACAAAGTCTACACAACTGGTTGACTTTCTCAACATTCTAGCTGAACAAGGTCATCTCCTTCCTCCAAACTTTAGAATTCTTCTCACAGCCAGAAATGATTCCCACATTCTTACTCATTTTGTGGGGAATGTAGTGGCAAAATCATATAAAATAGATGAATGGTTGATAAAGTGTGAGCTCTCAGAAGTTTGCCAAGAGATGCTCCTACCCTGTTTCACCCAGGAAGAGCTTGATCCAATGATCTTGGAACTTGCGGAAAGAGCTCAAGGATCATTCCAATGGGGAATAGAAACCTGCAAGGCTATATGTGGAAACAACGATCTACACAAGGCTCTGCTTGTTTCACTCCAAAAGTCACCAGAGCCTGTCCTAGAAGGGGACAATCTGTACATGCAGGAGCTGGCTTGTCTTTTTAGTACCCATGGCACATTATTTTCCAGTCAATTCAACTCTGTAATGGGTCATCTTCTGGCTGCTTACACGCCACTGTCCATGTGGGAATTGATGCAACTTGGAAAATTTGATGGCCTACAGCTTAACAGGCTCTTAGCTTCCATGGAGTCACTCATTAAAAACTCGCACTGCCGCTACAGACCTATTGAGCCTATTCATGCCTCATTCTATGAGTTTCTGGGTGATGGCATACGCAGCAAGGAATTCTGTGTTGACATTCCAGACTATCACTTTGCTCTTGGCAGAACCTGCCTTGAAATACTTAATAATGAGCTACAATTCAATATGGATAGCCTGAACCTCTCATACAATCCTGAATCCCAAGAGGTTTATTTTGGAGGGCATTGCAAACAATACATAAAAGCTGAACTCTCATATGCTTGTCAGTTTTGGCTAAAGCATCTCAAGGCAGCATTTGGAACAGGTTCAAAGGCACTCAATACTAAAGCTCAAATCTCACTTGAGATCAAGCTTCAGTACTGGTGTGAGATTCTTAATTTGCCTGGTTCTGTGGGTGCTGCCATAGAGGCCCTTCACCGGATTATGTCAACAATGTTGGTGTCATCTGGGGTTCTGCCATTGACTGTGGGATCAAGAATTGCAGTGCTCTTAATGGATAAAAGTTCAGGTGTCAGGGAAGGAGCAGTGTACTGCTTGTCTGAGCTGGTAAAGTATGGTAAGTCCCCCAAGTTTTTTTGATGGAAAATACTGCAGTATGAACTTTGAGGTATAGAGAAATTCCATCCTATTATGGCAGCTGCTCTGCCAAGAATTATGGAGCTTTTGAAAGATTACCATGTGTCTACTAGACAGGCAGCACTTAATTACCTGTCTAAACTATCAAAGCATGGTGGGCTCCTTCCCAAGTTGATATTTCATGGAAACAATTCTAATAGAAGGTTTAGAGAAATTCCATCCCCTCATTGCACCTGCCATGTCTAGGATTCTGGAGTCCTTGAAAGATGACAGCTGGTATGTCAGAAGGGCAGCAATCAATTTTCTGTCTGAGGTTGCCAAGGATGGTGAGCTCCTTTCCAAGTTGATATTTCATGGAAACCATTCTAATAGAAGGTTTAGAGAAATTCCATCCCCTCATTGCACCTGCTATGTCTAGAATTCTCGAGTCCTTGAAAGATACAGATGAAGATGTTGGAAGAGCAACAGTTGATTTTCTGTCTGAGCTTTCCAAGGATGGTGAGCTCCTTTCCAATTTGATATTTCATGAGAACCATTCTAATAGAAGGTTTAGAGAAATTCCATCCTCTCATTGAACCTGCTCTATCTAGGATTCTAGAGTCCTTGAAAGATGACAGTTGGTATGTCAGAAGGGCAGCAATCAATTATTTGTCTGAGCTTTCCAAGCATGGTGAGCTCCTTTCCAAGTTGATATTTCAGGGAAACCATTCCAATGTAGGTTTAGAGAGATTCCATCCCCTCATTGCACCTGCTATGTCTAGGATTCTGGAGTCCTTGAAAGATGCCAGCTGGTATGTCAGAAGGGCAGCAATCAATTTTCTGTCTGAGCTTTCCAAGCATGGTGAGCTCCTTTCCAAGTTGATATTTCAGGAAACCATTCTAATGGAAGGTTTAGAGAAATTCCATCCCCTCATTGAACCTGCCATCTCTAGAATTCTGAAGTCCTTGGAAGATGCAGATGCAGATGTCAGAAAGGCTACAGTAGATGCCTATCTAAGGTTGCAAAGCATGGTGAGCTCCTTTCCAAGTTGATATTTCAGGGAAACTATTCTAATGGAAGGTTTAGAGAAATTCCATCCCCTCATTGCACCTGCCATGTCTAGGATTCTGGAGTCCTTGAAAGATGACAACTTGTATGTTAGAAGGGCAGCAATCAATTGTCTGTCTGAGCTTTCCAAGGATGGTGAGCTCCTTTCCAAGTTGATATTTCATGGAAACCATTCTAATAGAAGGTTTAGAGAAATTCCATCCCCTCATTGCACCTGCCATGTCTAGGATTCTGGAGTCCTGAAAGATGACAGATTGTATGTCAGAAGGGCAGCAATCAAGTGTCTGTCTGAGATTTCCAAGGATGGTGAGCTCCTTTCCAAGTTGATATTTCATGGAAACCATTCTAATAGAAGTTTAGAGAAATTCCATCCCCTCATTGCACCTGTTACGTCTAGGATTCTGGAGTCCTGGAAAGATGCAGATGAACATTTCAGAAAGGCTGCATTAGATATTCTATCTGAGCTTGCAAAGCATGGTCAGCTCCTTTCCAAGTTGATATTTCATGTAAACTGTTCTAATAGAAGGTTTAGAGCTATTCCATCCTCTCATTGCACCTGCTATGTCTAGGATTCTGAAGTCCTTGAAAGATGCAGATAAAGATGTCAGAAAGGCAGCAATCAATTGTCTGTCTGAGCTTTCCAAGCATGGTGAGCTCCTTTCCAAGTTGATATTTCATGGAAACCATTCTAATAGAAGGTTTAGAGAAATTCCATCCCCTCATTGCACCTGCTATGTCTAAGATTCTGGAGTCCTTGAAAGATGACAGCTGGTATGTCAGAAGGGCAGTAATCAATTGTCTGTCTGAGCTTTCCAAGGATGGTGAGCTCCTTTCCAAGTTGATATTTCATGGAAACCATTCTAATAGAAGGTTTAGAGAAATTCCATCCCCTCATTGCACCTGCCATGTCTAGGATTCTGGAGTCCTTGAAAATTACAGATGAAGATGTCAGAAGAGCAACAGTTAATTTTCTGTCTGTCATTTCCAAGGATGGTGAGCTCCTTTCCAAGTTGATATTACATGGAAACCATTCTAATAGAAGGTTTAGAGAAATTCCATCCTCTCATTGAACCTGCTATGTCTGGGATTCTAGAGTCCTTGAAAGATGACAGCTTGGATGTCAGATGGGCAGCAATCAATTGTCTGTCTGAGATTTCCAAGGATGGTGAGCTCCTTTCCAAGTTGATATTTCAGGGAAACCATTCTAATGGAAGGTTTAGAGAATTTCCATCCCCTCATTGCACTTGCTATGTCTAAGATTCTGGAGTCCTTGAAAGATGACAGCCGGTATGTCAGATGGGCAGCAATCAGGTGTCTGTCTGAGATTTCCAAGGATGGTGAGCTCCTTTCCAAGTTGATATTTCATGGAAACCATTCTAATAGAAGGTTTAGAGAAATTCCATCCCCTCATTGCACCTGCTATGTCTAGGATTCTGGAATCCTTGAAAGATACAGATGAAGATGTCAGAAGAGCAACAGTTAATTTTCTGTCTGAGATTTCCAAGGATGGTGAGCTCCTTTCCAAGTTGATATTTCATGGAAACCATTCTAATCAAAGGTTTAGCAAGATTCCATCCTCTCATTGAACCTGCTATGTCTAGGATTCTAGAGTCCTTGAAAGATGCCAGCTTGTATGTCAGAAGGACAGCAATCAATTTTCTGTCTGAGCTTTCCAAGCATGGTGAGCTCCTTTCCAAGTTGATATTTCATGGAAACCATTCTAATGGAAGGTTTAGAGAAATTCCATCCCCTCATTGCACCTGCTATATCTAGGATTCTGGAGTCCTTGAAAGTTGACAGCTTGTATGTCAGAAGGGCAGCAATTAATTGTCTGTTTGAGTTTTCCAAGGATGGTGAGCTCCTTTCCAAGTTGATATTTCAGGGAAACCATTCTAATGGAAGGTTTAGAGAAATTCCATCCCCTCATTGCACCTGCCATGTCTAGGATTCTGGAGTCCTTGAAAGATACAGATGAAGATATCAGAAGAGCAACAGTCAATTTTCTGTCTGAAATTTCCAAGCATGGTGAGCTCCTTTCCAATTTGATATTTCATGGAAACCATTCTAATAGAAGGTTTAGAAAAACCTCATCCCCTCATTGAACCTGCTATATCTAGGATTCTGGAGTCCTTGAAAGATGACAGCTTGTATGTCAGAAGGGCAGCAATCAATTGTCTGTTTGAGCTGTTCAAGCATGCAGAGCTGAGCTTCATCAATCTTATTGAGTAAATGTATATGGTGTTGAAAGATATGCTAATAATTATGGACACATGGTTAGGTACTTTGTATCATGATATTTAACATCAGCTTACCAATCACCAAAATCACATTCCTATGTATTGATATCATTTGATTAATGACGTTTGCTAGTTACATACATGTGATCACAGCCAGGATATCAACTGCTGATGTATATACTTACATCACATTATAGGGACCGTTGTTAAAATATGACTGGAGGTTCACAAAGGGTAGAGTGGGAATTTTTGACCTATTGCTGTAGCAAAGCATAGACAAATGAATAAGGTACAAATTAAAGAGTATTGTACAATTATATACACATCTGGAAAACTACCTAAAGCCCCAGGTAAGCCCAGGTGTGCCTGGTCACTCTCAGGGATGCCCAGGAATTTGGCAAATTCCTAGGCAACACTAGGCTACCTAAGCACCCCAGGTAGCCCAAGATTTTGGCCAAATTTCAGGGATTCTTGTGTATCTCTGAAGTTAATCAGGAATTAGCCTCAAGCAAGTCCAATGACCTTCAGGATTTGGCTGAAATCCTAGGCTGCCTAGGAAATGGGCAAATTCCTGCGGATCCTGGGAAGCTCTGGGAAGCTCTGGAACACCCTGGGAGAGGGGTCATGTGCTCGTGCTTACGAGCACGTGATTTAAGCGCCCATCCAATGTTTTGGCCTGCATACTTTATGTCTTAATTAAAAGCTACATTATATTCACAACAAAATTAAATTAACCACAAGACAAAGCATTGAGTCTAGTTTTTGCATTTCAAGCCCTTTTCACGAAGAATAATTACCGGTAACATTGTAGATAGTACCAGTAGACTATGGTGGGAGAATGGGTTCATGTGCACTTATGACCAAGTGTTCATTCAGGCCTACACGTGACCCGTGGGAAAAGTAGGCTGCATTTTTGTCACGTTGTTGCGATCTCACATCTCGGTTTTCCCCATCCTTTCTTCTTACCATCACATAGTGATATTCAACATTCAAGCAATCCATCCAATTCTCCTTTCGTTAAATCGAATTCATTTTTCTTTCCCTTTCACGCCAATTTCACGGAAATCACTCATTTATTCACCTCGCTACCACATCCATGAAATGCTCACCATGGTAAACACTAGACAGCAGACCAAGGACGATAGGAACACCAGAGATGATGAGGGTAATGCCACCACTATGGCTGAACAACATGGTAGACAAGTCGCTCAGCAAGGAGCGGCTGCTCCCGCTGCTCAACCTCGAGCTGGACAAGCACCAGAACAGAGTTGGCGACCTAACGGCTCTCTCCTTCACCTTCTGAATGAGCACCACGTGGATCCCATTCCATGCCAGACCGGGACAGGGAGGGCGCCAGCATCTGCTCCGCCTGGGCCCATCCCGTTCAATGGCATTCGTGCACCCTTCCAGGTACCCTTTCCTTCACCCTGGAACAGTATCCAAACTTCGGGGAGCCTTGCTCCCTCAGCTCCCCCACTCAGCGTAAGTAGCTGGGGTGGGATTCTGATGCCTAATGCATTTGATGCGGAATTTGGTAGCCAGGATCCTGCTCCCTCAGCTTCGAGATGCGAGTCGGGCGGACAACGAGCTGCTCAGGGACAACAAGGTAAGCTTCCAAACTTCTTCTGCCACTTCTCCCTGGCAGTTGTATCAAGTGGTCGTTTCTCCTCGACCACGCCTCAGCGTTCGTTTCTCCTCGATGCTCTCTCTCTCTCTCCGTCATATGTTCTTCCCTGACATATGCTGACCTATTTTCTCCAATAGGTCTTCACCCAGGCTCCTCGCACTCAAGCAGATCAGCCTTCAAAAGGCATCTTCGAGATGCTGGCACGCCAGCCCCGGTTGCACCTCTCCGTAGCCCCTTCCAGGCACCCATGCCTCCTCCTCACTCTCCACGCTCCCAGCGTTCACACCACACAGATCGCCACTCCCGCTCCCCTCGCAGACGGCAAGTCGAACAACCATCTGCGTCCACCAATGATGTAGGGGAAGTCGACAACGCGGCCACAGAGCTCAAAGGTGGCTGGGGTGACCCCAACAAGGCACAAATGCACTCATACAAAGAGCCGTTCAGGCTTGAACCCATTGCAAACAATCTCGTCACCTCCACCCTGTGTAATGGGTTGAAGACCTTTATTCCCATTGCGTACTTCGCTTCATGCTACGCCGACTCCACCTTGAAACCGGTTGAGTCTGCGGATTGCAGCGCCATCATCTTAGATGGCTCCGGGGGTATCAAAGTGAAGGCCAAGACCTTTGCAGAGGTTCCTCTTTCGCAAATCACCCTAAACGACTTCAACAGCATCGTTCGTGGGATGTCGAGGGCCTTCCGCCAACACTTTGTCACCAAGGGAGCGGACGCTCCAGGCCATCCGCGTGCACCAGCCATTGCTGACCTATTCCGAGCTATGTTTGACATGGTTCAGGAATGTTTGGACTTTGAGCTCGGTTTTGACATCTATAAGATCTATGTTGACAGGGCGTACAGGCAATGGTTTGCATTCCCCAATGAGAACATTCGCATTGACCTCTTCCACCCGGGTTTATACCAGGAGTCTCTCCTCTCGTGGCAGACGCTCAAGGTGAAGGAGGAGGAAGTCCGGAGGAAGACTCAGACTCAGAAGCAATCACAGTCATCTACTCCATCCTCGTTCAAGAACAACGGCCAGAAACGCTCTTTTCGAGACCATGATTCATCCTCGAAAGAGGATTTGCGCTCGAATGCCAAGTGCAAATGTTATATCTGTGGTTCATCCGAGCACAACTGGAATGATCACAAATTGTAATCCTCCGACTTCCTACGAAAGTCTGGGTGTCAATACATTGACTCCGATGGGAAAGCCTACTGCACCAGTTTCAATGGAAATTAGGGCTGCCAGAAGGCAGGATGTACCTTCGCTCACAAGTGTGGCCTGTGCGGCTCAACAGAGCACGGCTCCCAGGAGCACCGAGGCTAATGATATCCAGTTCCATACACATCTCATTCCCGAGGCGTGGGAGCAACTTCTGAAGGAATCTAATGCTCCTCAGAAGTTCAGTGGGATACCGGAAGGTCTCACAAACGGATTTCGCATTGGCCTCGATAACTTCTCTCTCGCAGCAACATACATCCCTCCCAATCACTTCAAGTCTGAACAACACGCTAACGTTATTCACGAGAAGTTTGCCCAAGAAATGGAACTTGGAAGAATCTCCTGCCCATTCCATCCTGACAAGCTTGAAGCTCAGATAGGACACTTCACCACAGCACCCATGGCCGTTGTCAAACAATGACCAGGCAAATTCAGGATCGTAATTGATCATTCATTCCCTTGAAAAACCCTACCTGATTTTCTGTGCGAAACCCCTTCTCCTGCGAATGCCTCTCCCAACTTGCCTACTCCCACCGCTCCGATAGAATTCAATGCGTTGGAAATCTCTATCAATGCCCTCATAAACGCAGACAATTTCCCCTGCGACTGGGGTTCGTTTTCTGAATGCTTCCTCATGGTAGCCAAGGCTCCTTCAGGTACTCAAGCTGCTATCTTCGATGTTGATGCAGCATTCCACAATATCCCCATTCACCCCTCCGCTCGCTGATTCGTCGCTCTCATGCTCGACGGCCTTGTTCATCTCGACCTCATGCTGAACTTTGGAAAGAGACCAGCGCCAGGCATCTGGGGACACGTTGCAGATGCCATGGCCTGGATCCTCAAGTACAGAGGCGTCGAAGCGTTACTAAAGTGGGTGGACAATTTCGTATTCTTCCGTTACCCCAAAGGGACAAACAACGACGGATCCCCCATCTTCTCCTACGATGATTCACTTATTTGGTCCACCGCCGCAATACTGGGCTGGCTGTGGGCACCAAGCAAATTCGTACCTTTCGCTTCCTTCTTCAAATACATCGGCTTCCTCTGGCACATCGAGGAGAAGACCGTACAACTACCTGAGGAGAAGTAAGAGAAATACATTGCTCGTCTTGCTCCCTGGGTAGCAATTGAACGTCAGTTCGTGGACAAGGTCAAGGAGCTAATTGGGACGCTCAATCACATCGCGCTCGTTGTTCCAACTGGAAAGACAAGACTCATAAACCTGTTCAATTTTTGCTCAGGTTTCAAATCCTCGAAATGCTTCATCCCACATTCCATTCCAGCCAAACTCCAGGACGACATATCCTGGTGGAATGATTTACTTCACCAACCCTTTGTCAGAATGGAGATTATGACAATACCTGAGCTCGCCGACATCAATCTCTTTGTGGATGCCTCAACATCCTGGGGTATAGGCCTCATTCTGAACAGCAAATGGCTGGCTTGGGAGTACAAACCCGGCTGGACAGATGCTGAACGGCACATTGGCTGGAGGGAAATGGTGGCAGTCGAACTTGCTCTTCGAACGCTCATATCCTCGGGCCATCGCAGCATTAGAGTTCGTCTTTGTTTGGACAACATCGGCATCATCGGAGCCCTCAAGAAAGGAAGCTCTCATGGATACGAAATCAACCTCATCCTTCGAAAGATTATCAAACTCATGCAAGAGTTTAAAATCTGGATAGATTGTGTGTGGATCTCAACACACAACAACCCAGCTGATGCACCGTTGCGAGGCAAATTCCCTCCACGCAAACAAATTCACTCTCATCCTCCCACAGTTCTGCAACACCTAAAGACCTACATATACAGCTTGATTCAACCCAATGACCCATGTGTTCTCTCGCGTGTAAACTAATATTCTTGTACCTATAATCACGCTATACCATGTTGTACTACCGATTCAAAACAACAATACGAATGAAACTAATAATTCACATTTATGCAAGCTTTCAAACTACGTACGGTATAATGAGCCCAAGAGGATGACCCACAAGATCCAAATGCCGAACGGGCAAGTGACCGAATATCACACGTGTCACCTCTCTTTCAAACCACCATGATCCACATCGATACAACCCACAGCGACACACCTACAATACCACAACAGACCACCCTCATCTCATCATGCCCCCATACAGAACCGGATTCGTACACAGCCAGAATGAGGATTACCCACGAGCTGCCCAGAAAGTCCGGTTCAACACAGAGACCCACCCTATCCACATCCAACTACAACTGCACATTGCGGCCAACACATACAACCAGAGCACCATGAACATCATGGATGCCGCGGTCTCCGAGAAGACACTCCGCAGGAAATCGCTGTAAGCTGCCAAATTCTTAGTCTGGGCAGGAGAGCAGGGTCTCCAGGAGATCGACGTGCTGCCGCCATCCGAAGCCACTTTGTGCAACTTTGCAGCCTCCTTTGCTGGAAAACTGGCAGGAGGAACGGCTAAAGCAAAGCTTTCAGCTGTAAAGAGCTGGGTACAGAAGAGAGGGCTCGCTTGGAATGGTCGAGATAATCTCCGCAACACATTGAATGGCATCAAACGCCGAGCCCCTAGCTTGTCCTTCCGGGAACAGAGACCTCCCGTGAAGAAAGAGCATCTCAGTATACTCTTTGACAAACTTGACCTCACAGGCACATCTGGTATCGATCATGCCATGGCAGCCGCCAGCACTGGGTGCTTCTACGGCCAGCTCAGAGGCGGCGAAATTCTCCCCCTCTCCTCAGATCCAAACGAATATAATCCAAACTCCCTCCCTACCGTTAAGGATCTCGGGCCTGCCAATGAGAATGGCGACAGGAAGCTTAGGCTTCCGAAGACCAAAGTAGAGCAAACGAGAGGAGAAGAGGTCATCTACTCTCCCCAGCCAGGTTGCATGAGCCCCACCAGAGCATGGAGAGATCACATTCGGGTCAACCAACTAGGTCCAAATGACCCTCTTCTAGGCTACAGGAACAACTCAGGCGAGCTCAAGGTGCTCACTAAGTCGGTCTTTCTCAAACGCTGCAACCAGATATGGTCAGAACACGGCATTCCGCGCATGACAGGCCATTGCTTCAGGATCGGTGGCACAACCCACTACCTCATCCAAGGCATTGCACCCAACATTGTGAAGATGCTCAGTCGCTGGAAATCTGACGTGTTTCTCAAATACTGGAGAGACTTGGAATCTCTTGCCTCCATTCACCTGCACCGACATCACGTGCAACAATCCTATTTGAACCGTCTACAGAAATCCGGAACTTGTCACCATTACTCTCCCCACTAGACGTCTCCACTCCCGCAGACATTACCACTCTCGCCGCATATGTCATAACACATAACTATACTCTCACCATACCTACCTATCCTACTCACTCTATACCACATCTATGTATCCCGCACACCATGATCAGACCTCCGAGCAATGTACTCTCAATATGCACCCACAATACTGTATATCCCATACACTCTCTGAATAACAAAGCTCCCATTCGCCATACACTCACTGAAGAACAAAGTTCCCATTCGCCAGACATGAAATTCTCAGTCACCACAGCTTAGGCTTACACCCCTGAGGGTTTGTTGTCTACAGATTCCGATGCGCCTGTGGCTTCTTTGCATGGGTTATCGGTATCTGTATCCTCCACACCCCCAGGTCGGAATATTAATTCCTTCTCTCATCGAAGAAAGATTCGAACAATGGAATTAATATCCCTGCGTGCCTTTTGCCCAATGCACGTTATCAGTAATCTTATACGTTTACAAATAATCAATTATATTTCACTGAGGGAAAACATGATATGTGAGATCGTAACAGAATGCTGACCCCACTAGTTAGTGTATATAGTGCATAAAGTTTCTAGCATATCTTACATCAAGATAGTTCAGTGGTTTTGAGCTCTCACATTATTGCTTATATAATACAGTTGACTGTGAGGCTGAGTTCAAACCTGTGAGGTGTCAATCTTTGAGTTTATTATGAGTCACTTGAATTTAAGTGCTGAAACACCAAATGAAGAAGACAATAATAAGCAGTGAGCAATAAGCACAACAACCATCTATAATAAGTGTATTAAGTTGCAAGACTTGAATAATGAATAAGTAAACAAAGAAGGTAAATATGAGCATAAGAAGCTAAGATGGTAAAAATATATTATTTTAAATATTTTCTCTATGGATTCCCAGGGCACCCCAGGGCGGCCCAGGGACACCCAGGGATGATCAGGGACACCCCATGGATATTCAGGGACACCCCAGAGATACTTTTCTATCCTCAAGATGCACAGGATTTGGGGGGTTTCTTTGGGGTGCCTGTGGTGCCTAGACATCCTGGGTGTCCTAGTTACCCTGTGGGTACCTCATTGCAACCTATATGCTCCTGGGTACTGGGGAATTCTTCCAGATGCAAGGCACTTGAGCACATGCTTCAGGTGCTCATTATCTTTACACACTCCCTTGAGCAAAGAAGCATGTGAGTAAGTAAAGTAAATCTAAAGTCCATTAAAGGATTGACTATAAGTAAATGAAAATAGGGAAAGGAAGTCCACTCCCTGAGCCCTAGCATGCATATACCTCTTCATCCTCATCATCTGATGTGTAAACAGCACCTAATGCAGCACCTGCAGTAGCAGATTGAGTGGTGCGGGTAGGACAAATGCTCTGGTAGTGACCATGACCACCACAGTTATGACAGGTAATGAGCATATTCATACCTTTCTGAGTAGCTCAGCCACCACATCAAGGAGGAATCTTCTGTGCATGCTTTGCAATAACAGAAGCAATGTCAGTGAGAAGGCATCACTGCTCTCCACTAGCTTCTTGTCCAAGTAATCATCAGGATCTTGGAGCTCCTTCTTGACAGCAGGATCCACTCCCTGCTTCTCATCATGGACCTGTTGAACAAACTCACTGAGACAGCATTGGATGACATGCTCCCAGTCATCATTCAACATATCACTGCTCATGGTGCAACAGAATTGCTGCCATTTATCAGTGGGAGGAAGGGAACGGAGTAGAACTGAAATGAACTGGGCATAAGTTTTTGCATTATTCCTGGGTGGCCTAGGTTGCCTAAGTGACCTGGGGTCATCTTGGGCCCAGACCATTTTTCCTGATGTAATAAGGCTTGTAACTAATACTCAGAGATGTCTCAACAAGTAATAGTAAGTATTCATAAGGAGATAGCTCAACAGAATACACCAAAAGTGGTCTTGAAGCACACAAGGGGTGTTTAGCACAAAGGGTGGTTTGGATTCAAAAAATAATACATCTACTGTACATGGTGAATCTTGGCTACTTATATACTGAAGGAAAAGCTGCGGAATGCGCAGTATCACTGTGAAGCTGCGGATCAGCTGCGGAGATTGAATAGGCATATATAATAAATGTATAGAATCTGTGGAATCTGCAGTAAGTATGGGAATTTGTGCTTATATGCACTGTAAATGCACAGTAAGTGTGAGAATTTATGCATATATGCGCAGTAAGTGTGTGTGAAAGTGTGAAATATAGACTAAGGATAGTGAGGGGATGTATTTACTAATAAAGTATATCAGTATTACAATCTTATTGGAGCAAATAGTGATTATATGCGGTTTAATACTAGTAAAAGAGTGAATTTGTGGTAAATAATGTTAATAAAGTAAAGAGTGAATGGTACAGGTCATAACACTAGTCATTGCCCATCAATATGGATGAAAAGTTGTTGGAATATATGATTGGTATCCAGTCCAGCACTCACTGGCTCTATCTCACCGTTACTCCCACTTCCCAATTTAGTTATATTCATCCCCTATTTACATTACTTATATTAGCCCATACCTACATTCTGGAACCCTTACGCATTTGCTTCGGGTTCCCTGCCAATTCGAGTTCTTTTCCTGCCATCGCTGTCTGTCCATCAGGGTCTAAACTCAACAAAAGTGACTTGACTTTGCCCTTGATTGGCACCCATGAGTGCCTATGTGTGGGACCTGACTTTAGCCCGAGCTAAGCACTCATAAGTGCGAATTTCCTGTGCTTGAAGGTTGACCATTTTTGTCATTGTGGACCAGGGCCTAGGCAGTACAGCATTCCATTCATTCTACCAATTGGCAATTGGGACAAACAGTCCAAAGGCAAGTCATAAAAACATGCCCGTGACTGTATTTCTCTGCCTGTCATTGACTTTGATGCCCATCGTACAACCTTGCCAACACTGCATCAATCCCATGGTCAGAATTAGCCTCAACAAGGTGGTTGAAGGCAAGACAGGGATCACAGGGGAGGTTATGGATATGAGCAAGCTGATATTCACCTATGCACTCCATGATGACATTCATTGCTTGCTGTCGCTTGGCTTCCAAAGCCTTAACAGCCTTTACAGTAGTACTGGGTGGGACAGCCTGACTGGCAACAACATCCCAGAGACCCTTGGCCTGCAGAGCAGTTTGGACAGTGAACTTCCAGTTGGGGAGATCCTTTGGAGAGTTGAGAATAATGACATTCTTGGATTTGGTCATGGTGAATGAATGTGGAAAAGGGAAAAGAATGGGAGAATTCAGCTACTTTTGAGCTGTACTGAGCCACTGGAGGGAAAAAGGATTTGGGTAGTACAATGCGCTACAATGCTTCAGGCCAATTACTGACAGCCCAGGTGGTACCAAGTATCACAATGCTTACGGGCCAAGAAAACGACGGTTTTGGGTGGTACAAAGTGCCACAACACTTACAGGAGCTTGTACCCTGCTCAAGGGGCTAGTATGACCACTAGCAGGTGATCCATTTGTGTTAAAATAACACCGGAAGTTCACAAAGGGGAGAGCGGGAACATTTGACCTATTGCTGTAGCATAGCATAGGTAAACAGATAAGGTACAAATTAAAGAGTACTGTATGATTATATACAAGGCACTTGAGCATGTGCTTCAGGTGCTCATTATCTTTACAACCATTGTATGTATGGATACTTACCAATATTGTATCTATTATTAGATTTAGGGTACTGTATAGTTTTACAGATATTTAGTATATAAGATGTAGTAGTTCACCTGTAGTCCCTATCACTCTGCATACTAATAGGGAGGCAACTGAAGGTTTGACTGTGACACAAATTTTTTGTCCTAAATTAGCAACTGCACCTCCATTGTCCATGGCATCTGGAAAAAGTAGCAACCATATTGGAGTTCATTGTCTGCTATTGTAAAATGTGGGTCTCCCGCCTCCTCCCAATAATTTGAGCAAACCATAATATGCCCACTTGGTTTTTTTCAATGCTTATTGCCATGTTTTCAGTATCCGACCATTGTAGCAGATAGCTAAAACTCATGTTATGTAGAATTGCTTGGGAGGCCTAGGCCACATTATCATTGTGGTAGAAGGGTGTTTTGGGTCTTGCGAATGAGATGTTGCAAAACCTGTGCTTCAAAACTGTGTGTATTACAGCTTGCTTATCTGGGTATATTATTTAACACACAAGGAACCTGGGATACAGGCTCACCACTCTGGACAAGGCAAAAAAATCATTGAAAATAGATGATCTGTAGCAAATGTGATTCCATGCAAGAAACTTCCTGGAGGTGCATCAGCAAAACCTGGATAATGGTCATAGCAGACCATAGCAGGCCATAGCAGCCATAGTTTTGTCAAGAACTATGGCTGCTATGGCCTGCTATGGCCTGCTAAGAGGTTCTGTGGGATCACTGACTTGTATCGCCGTTTGACAGCCATCTGACAGCCATCTGACAGCTGCTCGACACTTGTCATTCTCTCCCGCCAACAGTATATAAGAAATGCGGAACCATCTGCGTTGGAACTTCAACTTTGTCTCAATCCTCAGTCACCTAAGCTCATTGGATAGTATTCACAGTACGTCTCATTAAATTCTTCAGTTTCGAAGTCTTTATTTACTGTGTGCACAGAAGGGTTATCACTTACAGAGTAGTATGGTCTCGTTATATGACTTATAAGTTATAGCTACGTAGTTTTAATACATTATCATTGTCCTAGTACTACTATGAGCATGAAGACATACAGTAAATGATTTTATTTCGGCGTTGTTCGATTTTATGATTCTCCGAACAATTCAAACAATTAATATATTTAGTATTGAATGGAATGACAACTGACATCAAGTCTCGACATTCCGGTGAATCCATAGCAATCCATAGCAATCCATAGCAATCCATAGCTCTGGATAGATGGGGACCTTGCTATGGGTGCTGGACAGCGCTATCCAGCGCTGTCCAGTACACCCAGGTTTTGCTGATGTGGTCAATCCGAGTCGCTTCTTCATTTTCATTACTATCATCATTCAATGACCAATTCATCTAGAATTCCTCAAACTACCCCAAGATCTCCACTATAACATCAGCAAAACCTGTATTTTTGCTGGAGCTGCTGTAGCATCTAGAGAATTGAATAGGCCTCCAGAGACCTCCAGAGAGCTCTGGAGACTCTGGAGAGCATGGAGCTGCAGTTGCTAATTGATGGTATTTTGAGTCTGATTGGACTTTCCCTTTCTGGAGCTAGACTTGCTGTCAGCCAGAGTCACTCCAAAAATGATGGCCTTGAGCACCCTCAACATAACAATGGTTGCCATTGGCAACTCCCTGTGTCAACAACAATGCTGTAAACTATCAGGAAGTGATATAAAATGCATGGGCTTTCAACTTTTGATGAAGATGAACTTGTCTTCTCCCACCGTTGCAATGTTCCATCCTTTCACTGTAAGTTTCATTTTCACATAACATTGCTTTTTAGAGGTGATTTCCAGAAATGCAGAAGGGTTTGGGCAATGGAGGCAGAAATCGAGAAGAGCACTATGGAAAATTGGGAGGGGAAAAACAGAAGACTCATCCAGTACTTGCTACTTATTACTAGTACTACATAATAATAACTGCTGCAGTGCACCTAAATACTGTCACAGTACATAAAAAGGATGAAGATAAATTTTCTATTATTTATGCATGGTTACACAACATGGAAACTTGATTGAATAGCTCTCTGGAGGTCTCTGAAGGTTTATATTGTCCTCTGGAGATCTCTGGAATTAGTACCCTTGGTCTAGCTGCTCCAGAAGCTACAGGCACTCTGGAGACCTCTGGAGACAATCCAGGTTTTGCTGATGAATGATTATTATACCATGCAATCCTCCACAGTGGTGATGTATGAAGCTGAATTCAACACACTTAAAACCGACGAAGAGCGAGTTGCTTGGCTGGAGAGTATGAAGAAGGTAAAAGAAACATGGCTGCAGGTAAGCAGTTTGGCACAAGTTTCATATTCCGAGTCCATCTCACAAGATACATATTAGCATGCTACTCTTTACCATCAGTGGGAAGTTGCTCGCAACCGGGAACAAAATGCACCGTTTGTCGAGCATCTGACGGCGTTGAGTGCTGCTGTGGTATCTCAGTGGACCGCGGCCGCGGGGAGGGTTTTTTAGCGTATATTCTTGCATGAAAGTGTTGAATCTGGTTCATTAGTTTCCGTTCCTACACCCGAATCCCGGAGTTTCTCGTACACACTGTACATATATTACCGCTTGAAAACCTGCGTAGGCTTGCATGTAAAGGTCTGTCTCAGACGATTTGCTCATCAAGACGTTTCGGAGATCCTTCGAGGTGCGAGCGAGTTGGAGTAGATCGCCTGGTTCAAGGTGCATGAAGATCTGAAGAAAATACTTGAATTGACGTGTAGAAACCATGAAAAAACGCGCTCACCTCGAAGAAAATTTCCAAAGGTGCGTCTTTCGCAAGTTTCTCCAAGAGTCCTTTCTCGCCTTGAATTTTCTTGGATCCCTGAAGCATTTTATTTATCCCCTTTACAGCATATTCATCACCCTGGCCAGAATAGCCTTTTCCAGCCTTCTTTTTCGCTCTTCGACTCTCGTCTTCTTCCTCTTCTTTGCTCCTGCGATGCTTGCAATCATCAGTGCTGAGATCGGCATTGTCTGCAGAGGGCGACATTTCGGAGTTATCTGTGATTTTATCACGAAGCCTAAGAGAACGTCTCATCTGCGCGTTTGGATGATTGTGGATTGAAGAACAAGTTGATGGGCGCTAGCAAGTTGCCACTCTTGCTCTTCGACCATCCACGACCAAAAAGGATATCTATACGCGATTCTTCTTCCTTTCGAGCCTTATTTCTCATTATCCTATCATATTTTACGCGTTAATCTTGCGCTTACGAACGTGATGGTCAGTCTTTACGTCTGTATTTCGGTTTTCTCGTACAGTGAGTTGTTCGTCATCTAGGCTCATGCAACAATCTTTAGATGATGGATTTATTTTTCATTCTCGTATAGCCTAGCAGCAGCCTACCACAGATAGCCGCCAAAACAACTAGTCATCACTTGTATTTCTTAAACTCGAGGGTACACTGGACGACTGGCCGTCGAACCTCAACACATTTACCTCCCAATTATGTCCTCGTGTTCCAGATGGCTTCATCCACCAAACAGAGGACAGTGAAAACGCATATTTTGCAACTGCAGTGAGTTTATCTAAGAACGAAAGAGGATAAATTTGAATTTCATAGAGAGTTCCACAGTAAGCGCCCATCACTTCTCCCGGACGACACTGTCGCCCCAACACATCATATCTCATCGCCTATACACTTCCTTTGCTCTTAATCTCGCTTTTTCTAACATTCGCTGGAGCGTTTCTGACATTGGATCGAACCAGGAGATACAAACCGAGATATGATGCGTTACCGGTTCCGGGAACTTTTGGGAAGGGAGCAGGAAAAGAAGCGGGGACGATAATAAGAGAATTGATGGTGTTTGAGGGCGGAGTCGGAGGGATGATGCTGGGATATGCGTTTGGATGCAAGTAACAGTTTTAAAAAAGAAAAATGTGAATTAACTCGACTCTCTAGTCACCTATCGACATTCCTAGCGTTAATAATCCCCACGTCGTCGTCATCTTCACTCTCCAGCAGTGCTTTCATCGCGGTGTGGATTCTCTCCTCTGTCTCAACGGCCATTCTCGGAGGGCGATACATCCTTGTCGCGCTCGTTCTCGCAGGGTTATCCGGCGGTGCGCTCTTCGCACTATCGATGTGCGTGATCATCCATCCAGAATTATCGACCAGAGTTATCCTCGTCTCTGTGTGCATGTCGCTGCTCACACTGGCCATCATCCTAGCAGAGCTTGTTCCTCCTTTGCACCGGTTCAAACACCCGCTCCTCCGATTCGCTGCTTCTTCGACCGGTGCATTCGGCGTCACGCTCTCCATTCGCTCTCCTCGCTTCGCCTTCGTCTGCTCTATCCTGGGCCTCCGTCTGGTCCCACCTCGCCCTCGCTGCATCCACAGCCTGGGGCACCTCTGCTGAAAAAGGCTACTCGGCCTTGTTCTGCCTTTTGCTTATAGCTGGCGCAGCCGCAGATTGGGGGTTATGGCGCAAGTGGGGTACCAATCCAGATGAAAAGTGGGATTCGTATTTGGCAGAGTATGCTGCGAATTTGCCGAATGATACGAAGAGGGCTGGAACGTTTCAGCCTTTTGCGAGTGTTTGGGAAAGGGTGTTTGGGCATGCCGAGGCTGTTTCTGTGCCTTCATCCGGAAAGCACGACGTTCTCTTCCCTCTCGCAGACATCGAAATGGCTCCAGACCTCGATCCGCCTACTAAACTCGGCAAATACGATAAAGGTTTCTCACCCACCACAACTACCTTTTCTGACCCCGAACTTCTTCCCTTGTATACATATGCTTCGACACCGGGTGTGTTGAAGAAGGGGAGACGACTTCAAAGAAGGTCAGTGTCGGAGGGGCGTTTAGGAAGAAGGAGGTGGCCAAGTTTAGACCTTTGGATGAGGTTAGTAGTGGTAGTGACTCTGATGAGGAGGATGGACGTATGTGACGACAGACACAGGAACAAAGACCCTGGTTACGCACAATGTCCAGCGCGACTTCGAGTACGCCTACGCTTGTCGATTCGTCGGGCTTGAAACCACAAACCAAGTCCAACAATAGCAACTCGGCTTCTTTGAAGGAGGATGAAGAGCTAGACTACGAGAAAGAGGTTGGGAGGCTCAAGGCTGCTATCAAACGACGTGTTTCTAGGACTGCGTCTCCTGGGTTGAGTGACGCTGAGGCGGGTACGCCGCCGGATTATGCGGACTTTGAAGAGGAGGATATTGTTGAGCAAAAGGATGGGGAGAAGGAGAAGGAATGGTCACCAAAGTTCCTCCGCCAACAGTCCCATCGATCATCTGCTTCAAAGTCCTCGAATCCGAAGCCGAATCCCACTCCGAATGATCCAACTCGGAGTCCGAATCCTACTGGCGCCATCTCACCACTAACCTCACCCCTCCTTGCACCTCTCCCTCTCGCACCGGTTCCAGCGACTCCATCCTTGTTGCATGCGTTGGATAGAGTGGAGAAGGCTAGGAGGGAAGCGTTTACCGCTGGCTCTGCGTCTGCAGGTGCAGAGTCGCAGGAGATAATTGGAGATGACAAAGACGCAGCTGAAGCAGGCGGTCGAGGTCAACGTTGGGAAGAGTTTTGGAGGGAGGTGAAGGCTGTTAAGGAGAAGGATAGGGATAGGGAAGGTAGAAGGTGATACGTGTGAGGTGTCTTGCTACCGCGTTACCTCCCTGGGTTTGGAGTCGCGAAACCCCGGTCTTTGCGTTCGATGTTCCCTGGACACCTTTTCATCTCAAACACTTTTCTTCGTCGTCCTCTTCCTTCCTCCTTCCTCTTGATGTCCGGACTCTACGTCTTTACTTAGCTGCCTCTCATCATGCTCATGTGCGCGTGCCTCCGTCTTCCGTTTTCTGTCTTCCGCGTTTCATCGTACGCCCTACGTCCTTCTTACTCATAACGCTTTCTGGATCCTATCGGCGTTGCGTCAGCGCTATATCTCTCTCTCATCTTTGGTCCCTGTTACTTATTATCATTATCAATTATTTCTTTTCCTACAGCTCTACAGCTCTATAGGTCCCGGCTCCTTTGCTTGCTTGCTTACGATTATAGTTACGCCGATTCTCTTATGACCTACGATTAACGAACCAATGATTTGTTTTACGATGACTGATACATGACTGTGTATGTAGCTTAGATATACTGTTAGTGTATACCTTGCTATATACCCTACCCTGACCTTATAGTACTTGAACTTGCCTGTGAGTATGAGTGAGTTCCTGAGCGCTACGTACATATTCGTCGCGAACTAGCGCGCACTGACAGGCGCTAGGCAGTTCCTTCTCGAAGTTCTTCAGCCTCAAAATTTCGCTATATTTGGACAGGGACGTGCACGATTTGGTCACAGGGATATCGCCAAATCGCGTCCTAACGTGGACAAAGTCTTGGTGTCAATGGAGGTTGAGGGGGCCTATGTGCTCCCCATAAGGCTACCTGCTGTTGAGCGTCAAAAGAACCATATACAGGAAAGAATTTCCTGGTGTACCGAACATGACCTATGTCAAACTTTAGATATCGATTTAGAGCTGTTTGGGCGGCTGAATGTTGGATGGGAAGCTAAGGGATGGCAGTAGTATCAACACGCGTTGAACACGCGTTGAACATGCGTTGTACACACAGGTCAAATGGTCCATTTCGTTCTTTCTTCCTGACTCCCACCTTGCTACTAAGTATGTCTCTCGTTCGGTTAGTACAATGAAATATTCCCATTCCTTCTCTCCTCAGGCTGATATTCTTTGACTTGCAACTAGCAGCAGCACGCAATCTCCGAGTCCGGGGAATCAGATAGGAGTAGTACATGTTACCAGTGAGTTAATCAGACTTTTCAATATGTTTACGGCGACTCATTGGAGCTCAAGTCGTTCGACTTCATTATTCTGGCAGCGGAAGAAAACCATCGCCACGGAAATACTACTTTGCAAATGTCACTATCAACAACACAGTGAAGCCCACTCGAGACAAGACTCTGGTCGCAGGTTGGGTTGAAGACCTTACTTTGTTAGTAATTTCCTTGTTCGAATTTTTGCTCAGAAACTTAATGGTATTTCTCTAGCAAAATTCCTGGGTCTTGTAGTCTGACTTTAGAGGTCTTTAGGAAGCATACACTTCCGCGCCGGTCAGCTATTCTGATCGGGAGTTACACGGAGGATCTTGAAGCACTGTTGATCAGGTCCTTCAACGCCAGTAAGTAGGACTTGCCAAATGTCTGAGGTTTCCAACTCTAATGATTTATTTGAAGATATTACTCAACCTCTTCCTTCCAGCTCTCAATGGAACACAGGGATGTCTGACTTTCTCATAGAGTTCAAAGTGAATTTGGAGGAACAAACTATAGTTGGAGTTGTTTCTGCCATGATTCAGAGAGTCAAGATTCAAGCTTCATGGTTGGCACACTCCCAAGACATCAATGATAGCACTTTGTCCAACAGTATGCAATTGGTGGGAGATATTCCTTTCAACAACATAGCAGAGACATGGGATCCTTTGCTTGAAAAACTGCATATATTTGCAAATATAGCTGATAAAGTTGCAGAGGTGAATTCTAGCATCAATGCTTATTTCAGTAAAACTGATGGACTTATGCCGAAAGGTTCATCCATATGCAAAGGCTGCTTACAGTGTGATCTCCATGGCATACAAGGTTGTTTTAAATTCATGTCAATCAAGAGCCTTGTTAACTAGTTTGAATTTCACTTGTAGGTTGTTGTCAACCAGTTACAGCGGGATGCAAATATCAACTGTCTGATTCTTGCAATGAATGACATATACAGCTTTATCAAAGAAGCTGAGCCTCTTCAGCAAATTGAATCACACAAAACAATTATGGCTTGTCTAGCTCAACAAACAACAGAATGTGGATATTTTATAACTGCATATTGTGCTGATACTTTCCGTATGTCTGAGCTGTACTTGGTATTTTTTCCTGCATCCATCAACTTTTGTTTTAGTTGTGCGTGCTGTCAAGTATGCTGTTTCTCCTATAGATGCAGCTATAACTATGTACGGGAGCAAGTTTAATGAGCTCAAGAGTGCTCTGCTAGCTCATTCCACTATCAAAACTGAGATTACAGTCTTGCGAGTTTTGGAGACAGTAGAGAGACTTGGTATGGATTAAATGTTTATCAGATTCACCTGTGCAGCTGACATTCTTGCCGATACCATATAGAAATGGAAGTGAACTTTAGTGACCTTCCATATGCAAGTGGTATCTGTTTCCAAAGCAGGAAACAGTGTTTATCCAGCAC
Organism: Gymnopus androsaceus JB14; assembly: GCA_009733575.1. NCBI lineage: Eukaryota > Fungi > Basidiomycota > Agaricomycetes > Agaricales > Omphalotaceae > Gymnopus > Gymnopus androsaceus. Next base: position 32,054 of record ML769922.1, read on the forward strand.
AGAGAAAGAGACTCTTGATATCATCATCAATTGGGTTAATGACCCTGATCCTGGTCACAGTCGTATTTTTATCCTGCAAGGTACATCCGGAAGTGGAAACTCAGCCATTGCAAATTCAATTTCCACCCATTATGATAAGCTTGGTCGGCTTGGATCCTCCATTTTCACCAATCTTCACCAGTCAGAATCACATCTATTGACCAGACTTCCAGTCCTATTTTTTCCTACAATTGCTCGAGATCTGGCTGATCTTGATTCAGAGTTCAGGCACAGGCTTTGGAACACAATCAAGTCTAAAAGAGCACTCCGAAAAACTGTTGATCTCACTGCTCAGTATGAGAAGTTCATCCTTGACCCATCCACCTCCTTGGCAATCTCAGGGCCTATTGTCATTGTCATTGATGGTTTGGATGATTGTACAAAGTCTACACAACTGGTTGACTTTCTCAACATTCTAGCTGAACAAGGTCATCTCCTTCCTCCAAACTTCAGAATTCTTCTCACAGCCAGAAATGATTCCCACATTCTTACTCATTTTGTGGGGAATGTAGTGGCAAAATCATATAAAATAGATGAATGGTTGATAAAGTGTGAGCTCTCAGAAGTTTGCCAAGAGATGCTCCTACCCTGTTTCACCCAGGAAGAGCTTAATCCAATAATCTTGGAACTTGCGGAAAGAGCTCAAGGATCATTTCAATGGGCAGTAGAAACCTGCAAGACTATATGTGGAAACAAAGATCTACACAAGGCTCTGCTTGTTTCCCCCCAAAAGTCACCAGAACCTGTCTTAGAAGGAGACAATCTGTACATGAAGGAGCTGGCTTGTCTTTTGAGTACCTATGGAACATTATTTTCTAGTCAATTCAACTCTGTAATGGGTCATCTTCTTGTTGCTTACACTCCATTGTCCATGTGGGAATTGATGCAACTTGGGAAATTTGATGGCCCACAGCTTATCCGGTTTTTAACTTGCATGGAGTCCCTCCTTAAAAACTCGCACTGCCGCTACAGACTTATTGAGCCTATTCATGCCTCATTCTATGAGTTTCTGGGTGATGGCATACGCAGCGTGGAGTTCTGTGTTGACATTGCAGACTATCACTTTGCTCTTGGTAGAACCTGCCTTGAAATACTCAATAATGAGCTGCAGTCCAATATGAATAGCCTGAACCTCTCATACAATCCTGAATCCCGAGAGGTTTATCTTGGAGGACATTGCAAACAATACATAAAAGCTGAACTCTCATATGCTTGTCAATTTTGGCTAAAGCATCTCAAGGCAGCATGTGGAACAGATTCGAAGGTACTCAATACTAAGGTTCAAATCTCACTTCAGATCAAGCTTCAGTGTTGGTGTGAGATTCTTAATTTGCCCGGTTCTGTGGGTGCTGCCATAGGGCCCTTCACCAGATTATGTCAACAATGTTGGAGTCATCTGGGGTTCTGTCATTGACTGTGGGATCAAGAATTGCAGTGCTCTTAATGGATAAAAGTTCAGGTGTCAGGGAAGGAGCAGTGGACTGCTTGTCTGAACTGGTAAAGCATGGTGAGCCCTCTCCAAGTTTTTATTTCATGGAAATACTCCAGTATGAACTTTGAGGTATAGAGAAATTCCATCCTATCATGGCAGCTGCTCTGCCACGAATTGTGGAGCTTTTGAAAGATGACTATGTGTCTGCCAGACAGGCAGCACTTAATTACCTGTCTAAATTATCAAAGTATGGTGAGCTCTGATCCCAGTTGTTGTTTCATGGAAATCATTCTAATAGAAGGTTTAGAGAAATTCCATCCCCTCATTGCACCTGCCATGTCTAGGTTTCTGGAGTCCTTGAAAGATGACAGCTGGTATGTCAGAAAGGCTGGAGTGGATTTCCTATCTGAGGTTGCAAAGCATGGTGAGCTCCTTTCCAAGTTGATATTTCAAGGAAACCATTCTAGTAGAAGGTTTAGAGAAATTTCATCCTCTCATTGCACCTGCTATGTCTACGATTCTGGACTCCTTGAAAGATACAGATAACAGATAAATCAGAAGGGCAAACAGTCAACTTTTCTGTCTGAGCTTTTCAAGTATGGTGAGTTCCTTTCCAAGTTGATATTTCATGGAAACCATTCTAATAGAAGGTTTAGAGAAATTCCATCCTCTCATTGCACCTGCTATG
>ML769923.1:0-33972 GCA_009733575.1 Gymnopus androsaceus JB14
CAAAGCGTGGAAAGGAAATACTATAATAATCTTATCTTACGTAAAAGCTTACATAAGCTGGAAACAGTAACTCGGCAATAAATTGCACTCGTAACTTGCACTGCATGCAGTAACTCATAAGTTTTCTCAACAAAGGGAAAACTTATGGAAAACAGCCAAAATGCGCTGAAAACAGAAGCTTCGGAACTAATCAAAGATTTTATACAAAACTTATGGAAATAAACTCCCTATTTTGGTAGTTTATTTTCATAAGTTTTTCATAAAATCTTTTCATAAGTTCAGAAACTTCTGTTTTAAGCCTTTTCCGAGTGTTTTCCATAATTTCTTGATTTGCTCGCTTGACTTATACATTGCTGCATGCAGTGTTGGACGACTCCGACGAGTGACTGCCACGCGGAAGTTTGCTCATACCAATTTGGTGGCTGTGCTCGTTTTTTACGGCACCCGTCAAGCGTTCGCCTCTGACTATTGTCTGACTAGATGGTTTATGAGTAATTCTAGACGAGGGTTCTTGCATATCTAGACCTGCACTACACCAGTTAGACTTAGAAATGGACTCGGAGACGAGCGTTGTCGGTCGAGGCTCCAAGGCTAAATTAGCTAAATCGATTTAGTCATTCTCGGCAAAGCGCTGGCGTCAAGCTTGACGTAATTTGATGCGAGTCCAGACTTTTCTAGTTCCGTTTCACTCTCACCCTCACTCTCATCCAATCCTTTACTGAAACCACTGTAACGCGCTGTTTAGTTGCACTGGCTTGCTGAACCTTTAATTTGAATCACCGGGATCGTTGTCCTTCAATGAAGTTCCATTCTCAATCATTCTTATACGAGTATGTGTTCAGGTCTTCAGAGTCTCATATTTTTCTGACAATTATGATTGCAGCGATCCCTGGTCTATAGTATCCTTGGCTTATTTCTTACGCTACCCGAATCCATATGCCTCGCACATCCTCTCCTGCGACGTCATTTCTCGCACTGTGACGCCCTCTGGAACCTTGCAGACGACACGCCTAATTCTGAAACGGGGTTCGCTACCACGATGGGCACCGAAGGGTATCATATCTAGGGCAGAGTCTTGGGTAGTGGAAGAGAGCGAAGTTGACCCGCTGGGTAAAACACTCAAGTGTACGACCAAGAATCTCGAGTTTACTAAAGTCATGAAAATGGAGGAATCTGTGTTCATCAGTCAGACAGAGGATGGGTATGTGTGCCTCTCAATCAACGTTTTTGCGCTGCTCATTTTCTCCCAGGAAAACTGCACAAACCACCGAGGCTCGAGTCCTGTCTGGCTTTGGCTGGGGACTGACGAAACGAATCGAGAATCACGGGTTGAATAGATTCAAAGCTCATGTTCAACGTGTAAGTGCTGTATCTGCTTCTTCCAATCATATCTCATCTCGCTTTTATAGTCTCGTGAAGGTGTATCTGTCATACTCAACCTCATTCGTGAATCCCGCCTTCAACCTATGACCTTGGGAGGTGAAGCTGCCGAACTTGGTCTCAGACCAAGCGAAGAGGATACTAAAACTGCTCCCAAGGCACAAAATAGCACTTGGGCTAGGATGAAAGGCTGGCTTTCTCCTCCAAAGGACTAACTCGGAGGAATCCAGATCTAATATATTCAACTTGCAACGCTTTCGTTTAAGTATTTTGTACCACCAGCGCTCTGTTTGCATACCGTACCGTACCAACTTTTTTCCTGTGTATCATAGTATTGTCACAAACCATTCACGCTCTCCTCGTCATCAACTCGGAAAGAAATGGAATCGTTAATACAAGTACATATTAACACCTATACAGACGTGTATATCTATTATGAGCTGAGGGCTCTCTAGGATATGAATTGCAATGAGAATTCTACATACATTATTTGTATCGAGTCCTAAGAATGAATGTGAACGCATGGAAAAATCATGAAGTCTCATGGAGATTCAGACGGAGTAGATATTGTTCGTTTGCGAGGAGAACCAGGAGTGAGAGAATGGGGTAGCACAGAGAGCATGGCAGCGGCGATGCTAGAACGTTTATGACTAGGTCCAGGTCGGTCCTCAGACGTTCCACTGCTGTGCGCAGAGCTCAAAGATGATCGACGACTGGGATCTTCTTGCTCGGATATGACGCTCCAGTCCTCACTGGGCGCACCCTGTGTGGATCCACAGGAGCTATAGCCAGACTTTGGTTCTGAAGACGAGGGCTGCCGCCGAATGGTGGAATGTTCATTGGCTTCCTCGTCGTCGCTTTCCAGGGCAGGACGCTTGATTAAAGACCGCGCATAGTCCAAGTCACGGTAGATAGACTCTATGGCGGTTTCCACGCCGTTTTCCTGTGAAGGCGAAACGGTCAGCAAGATATTATTACACAATATAAAATTCCAAACGCACCATACGAATCTGTTCGCCTAGCAATTTTGCGCGAGCTACCTGCTTGGGGTCCGTTGTAGCGGTACGCAATGCCTCCGTCAGAGATTCGACCGTGAGTCTTCTCACACCAGAGCCAACTCCTAATGCTTCAACTCGGTCCGCCCAGAAAAACTGGTCGCCAAAAAACGGCTTAATGATTGTTGGTATTCCAGCTTTAGTTAAAGACAAGTTAGAACCGACCACGAAACCCTTGAAAGAATCTCACCTCGAAGACTAGCTCCTGTGGTCCCTGCACCTCCGTGATGACAAGCAGCATCGATCCTCTGGAACAGCCAATCATGAGGAATTGAGCTAATAGAATATATCTGAGCAGGCAAGGGCTCCTCCACTTCTCCAGCATCCCCGGACGTGGTATGTAATCGATCTGACCACCCTTTCGAAAGAATAGCATGAACGCCACTTTGCACGATAGCTTCGATTACACATTTGGTCATGGCTTTGGGATCAGAGACGACGATGCTTCCGAAACCGATGTAAACGACTTTTTTGCCGGATGAATGAGCAGAGTCGATGAACTTTGAGAGGTCCTCTGGGGGAGTCCATTTCTTCTTACTGACCTCGGCATCGTCGAGGAACCAGTATCCTGATGATGGATAGCTTTGTCAAAAATACGTCGTGCAGGAACCACACAATCCTTACCTGTCACACGAATCCATTCAGGCCAGTCCAACGGTGCCGGTACAACGCTGGGGCTAAAGTTGTACAGAAACGGGATTTTGTGAGGTTCCATCTTGTCAAGACTGGTCCCATCAATGTGCAGGACGTTTCTTCGCCACCTGTTGATCTGTCCAGAGATGGCGCGCCAAAAAACTTGATCGAACATGACATAGGACTGAAGAAACAGAATTAATCAGAACACGGTAGATGCATAGTTCAGGGGAAAGAATCATCACCATGTAATTGTAACTACCACCCATCTGAAAAGAAGCAAGATCAGCGGATACTTGGTTCTGCGTAGAGCAGTATACATACCTTGCGCTCTGGCACTGCAAATGCATGAGGATAGGCGCTAAGGAGAATACCGTCAATGCCATAAAAATACAAGCAATAACACAACCTCCTACCGCGTTCGAGTCCACGTCATAGTAAACGCTCGGAAGTATGGAATTGCCAAAGCTTCAGCTATATGATACCCTCCCATAGCACTCGGACTCTCCACCAAAACATCAGTTCCCTGACAAGCCTCCCAAGAAGTCTTGAGTAGATCGTCTAACCACCCACGGAACTGTAACAGGATTGTCATTAATGGGGAGGCATTACGTGGAAAAGGGATGGAATATAATGCGTACCTTCTGAAGAGCTTCCTTCAAAAAAGAAACAGTAAACAAACCGTTCTCAACACATATCTGCATCAGTTCTGCAGGATCTCCGCCGACATAGCCATATTCGATATCATGCTGAAAGAAGGCGTCAGCAGATGTTTAAACATACAGGAATTACAAGCTAGCAGCTCACCGCCTCAATCCACTCCTTGAACTCCTTATGAGTCGCTATCCGAACCTTGTGCCCATCCGCCTGCAATCCCTTGGCCAAAGCAATATACGGCTGCACATCTCCTCTCGACCCAATAGTCAAAAACGTAAAATGCAAACTCTTTTGCGGTTTGAACGTCAAGAATGTGGACGAGGTGGTAGAGGCGAACATCATCCCCGTCTCAGGAGAAGAGGAAGATTCGACTAGGTTCCCAGCAGCGTCATTGTGGAGGGAAAGCCGGTAGTTGGATTCGGGACTCTCCGTGACGGAAGCACGGACGTCGAGTTCCTCTAGTATGAGAGCATCGCGTTGGCCGGGTGTCGGGACTGAGGTATCGCCTGCAGCTAATCTACGTCTAACGTCGTCGATCTGTCGTTCCAGCAACCGCACGAAGGCATCTCGTTTATCCTCTGCACCAAACTCGAAAAATAATTCTTCGTGTCCTCGTACGATGATTATGAGACCGTGATGTCCGAATCGTGTGGCTTTGGATTTCTCCACGGAGAGGATGTCACGGATGGGAAGAGCCATCTAGAGAGAAGCGTTTAGTAAATTAAAGCAAAGAATAAGGAAGTGAAATCTCTTACCCTCGTCCGAGCGGTCAATGGCCCAGATGATTAAAACAAAAGTAGTTGAGGGAAATATACAGTCTCCCATAGACCGGTAATAGTCGGAATATATACCCATGGAAGTCTAGATTAACAGGATCATGTTAGTTCTACAAGAAACATCGACTGCGAAGAGATAGCAAAACAACTCACGTCCCAACAAAGTCTCCCTTTCATCATACGCAAAATAATTCCTAAACTTTTCCGCTATCTCATCGTCTACCGGCGCATCTGGCGTCTCGAGGATACTATACGTTAGATCACCCACACCCACACCTGCGCCTGCACTGCTGGAGAGGCTTTTGTTTCTCGCACCAGAAGCCGAGGCAGATATGGTAGAGGTGTACATCTCCTTGACCTTTCCCCCCGGAGGCATAACAGCGACTGTCTGAGTCTCCGTAGAACCAACACTAAACAAACTCCTCGTTCGCGGTACTTTTAGCCAATTCGGTACGTTCACAACCCATGAACTTCCACTTGTGTTAATGTTAGTGCCCGGTCTCTGAGGGATAGTTGGATGCGAGGTTGACATGGGTGAACCAGTAGTTGAGGGAGGATAGGTGTGGCTTGAATCGATGAGGATGTTGGATGTGGTTGGGGTCGATGGAGAGTCGGGTTCTACATCTCTTTGAGAGGTAACCGGTACAAAAGAGGATGAATTGCTCCGTTTATTAATATGTGTAAACTCTTCATGGGGTTCTGAGGAGGAAGCGGTAACGATGGGAGAGCTAATTCGCGACTCGGAAAATGGGCGAAGGATAGATGGTATCTTGAATAAGGATGTGGAACTAGGCATAGCCGAAGGCCTTTCAGAGCTTGATCCTGCAGTGGTAATAGTAGCCCCTGCCATATTCATATTACGGGTAGCAGTCGTGTCGAGTACACTATGCGTGTTTTCTCCCTCTGTCCGCCGCGAACGAACTGCATCACGTATTTGATCTAGGGCAGCGGGGAGGTCACGGAAATAGGCGAAGAAGAACGAGTCGATGGAAAAGTGATCTCGGGCCTCTTTGTCATACACTTTGACCTCGATCGTTTCGCTAAAGTCCATGGCAGATGATTTGTCGACGTCGAGGATGGCGGAATAAGGGATAGCGATCTGAAGACAGGATGTGAGATTAATTAAGGGTTGTTGGACGTTTACGAACCTTGACGCTGTCACCCATATTCTGCGCCTTAAAAATGACTTTTCTTATCGCCTTGACCCATTCTTCACGACTAGGTACTGAATCAGCGGAAAGCACTACTGATTTCTGGTTTGTGCGGAGACGGAACCCTCGTTCTCCTGTAGGTTCGCAAGATATAGCATATCGAAGGTCGACTATGCCATGTGGAAAGTAGGGATCCTAGCGAACTTGTCAGAGTATGTTCAAGGCAAAGATGTTGGAAACTAACAGATGATGACTGATACCAGCTCAAAGCATCGTTCTTCAGAACGAACCAATGTCTGATCCAACGCTTGGTACGTTGCGCTTTCTTGTTGAGCGACCCTGATTTTAGGACCTGATCCTGTGGCGAAAAGGTTAGACAAGATTGCGCAATAGATAAACAAACTCAAACCTCTCGAGAAGGCATATGGGCAAAAAAGCACAAAAAGGTATTGGTAAGATACATGTAGCCCTGTAATACTGTAGGAAAATGAGCTCGGATTTTAGAAGCAGGTCGAATAACTCACAGACTGATCGCAAAAGCCAGCATGGGAGCTCTTAAAGTAGAGTTAGTTTGTGAGCAATATGATGACCAAGTATACATACCTGCATGAACTTCCTCAATGTCATCCAATTCAAAGATATCTCTTAACTTCTCCGCAAGCTTTGTTCTCCGCTGCAACCTCACAGTTGCCATACTTCCCGACCGACTCATTGCTACTGTATCAGGAAGTGTGTTTGTACCGAGTTTCTGGGACATGTAGGATACACTCCTGAGTTGAAGATGTGGGAGTGGCGCAACCTCCGCGGGCTTTGGTGTTGTATCTTCAAAGTCATCTACATCAGCCTCTTCGTCAGATTGGACAATCTCTTCAGACGAATCCTCGGTTGGGTTTATAGCTGGAATAGGTAGACGCGAGCGTGACCGGGCAGTGATGCTCATTCTGCGTGAGCGAGCCACGGGTCTGTATATGGTATGGATTGAAGAAGCCAAATCTAAACAAGGTGAGGCTTGCAGCAAGGCAAAAGACGTAAAAAGAACGTACGAGGAGCAGCTACTTCGTCGTCGCTTTCCTCCCCGTCTGTTACAGGAGTTAGAGCTGAAGGATCATGCGTAGTAATGTCGTCGTCGTGGTCCTGGTCGGAGGCCCAAGGAAGGGCTTGTAGGGCCTGAATGAGTGTTTGAGTACCTACGCGCATCTAACAGCAGATAACGAGTGAGAATTCAAAGCTGTGTGATGAATTTATGCTGCGTACAGAACCATCACCGTGCCAGGCATTCAAAGGGGGTCTAGCAGGAGAAAGCGGTGGAGAAGGCGGGGTAATAAAAGGATCGTCGTCCTGAGACCTCATCGGTGAAGTTGGTCTGGAAGCTGAGGGTGTACTTGAAGGAGAAAGCAACTCTAACAATCAAATCAGTACTATACCAATTTGGACAGATCTTACCGAAACTGACCTCCGGGTTTCTCCTTGCCTTTCCCTTTCCGGTTTATGCTGAAAATCCGCCTATGTCCTGCAGAGCCACTCAGACTTCTGCCCAATTTATCCACTGCATTCGAAAGACGCTTTACTCGACTTGAGGAGGAGGAAGAAGCCAAAGTTTCTTCGGTCGCCGACTCTGAAAGACCTAATGAATCTGGCGAAGTGTCTATTGTTTTGGCGGCAACAGGCGAGTGAAGGGCTGGCTGTAGATTGGCCATGAGGGAAAGAGGCAAAACGCGAATGCAGAGTTTCAGGGGCGCGGATTCCGGCTGCCGCCAACCGGCCGTATGGAAAGGTGCGAGCCTCGTGTTGAACATTTTCTTACTTCTCCCCTTCTACCTTTCAAGATGCGTATGCGAGGAGAGCTTTGTATCGGCGTTGCCTCTTTTTTATCGCAAGTTTTCCGATTTTCTCATCGTCGACTGCTTCTGACTGTTGTCCCACCTAGTTTCGCTGCTCTGGTTCTCTTAATTTTCACGCATGTTCGCCTTGCGCTTCTTCTTCTTCTTCCATATCTAATCCAAATCCCTGCAGATTGGACAGATAAACACGTCCACTGTACCTCGAGGAATTTACATGGTATGGTGTATAACATAAATTTTGGGCGTCAGTTGAGGTTGACTTTTGATTCCGACGGGACGATCGTGTTTAGGCTAGAGTGAATGTATCGCAATATGGGTGAGTTTATCTCTATCTATCATAATCCATCTTCCTTAATTTGCTTCTAGTGCCGCACTACATTCAGCCCTCGTCGACCCAATCGACGGCCTCTACAGTTCAAACTCCTCCGCTCCTTTACTCGAAGGTGATGGCATCCGAGACTTTTACAACTTTGGACTTTATTCACACTGTGGATATCTCAATGCTACGGCTGGTATTTGTTCCAACAAGACCGTTGGGTACCAGTACAAGCCGTACGACTACTTGGTTGGTGATATGACCGCGAATTATAGTATCATCACGTCCTCCGTTATAGGCGGTGGTACTTTCCGTGACTCGAGTTACCTAGGTGAATCAACGAAGGCTGCGTATTGGCTTGTGCTACTGGGGACGATTTTAGCTGCGTTATCTCTCATTAGGTGCATGGGCTCAATGACTCAAAATACTATTCCAAGTTCCTGACTTCTCCTCTCTCTCGGGCAGTGGTCTAGCAAAACACGGCCTCACCTTCTTCCTCTCCGCTGTCTTCTCAGCTATCAGCAGCCTCTTCGTCCTCATCTCAGCCGCAATATGGACTGTCGTTATCAAGAAATCCGATAGCGTTAGCACCATTATCATAGGATCTACACCTACACCTGTAGGAATCTACGTATCCGCTGGCCCAGGATTGTTCATTATGTGGGCCGCGTTTGCATGTTTGTTTGGTTCGATGATTCCGTATTTAATTAGGTGAGGAGCATTATTTTTGGTTCAAGTAATTCAAGGAGACTTACGCCTATGTCTATACTAGTTGCTGCACATACCGAGGATAACGATGAGGATGCGAATGAGCTGATGCAGGCATCACCAACCAAAAACACGAATGCGACACGACACGACAACGCCTCCGACATGCTTATCGGACTGCGGTTAGTCTCATGTATTATTCTAATGCCCGAAGTATGTATTTGCGCCATTTACGAGTTTCGAATGAAGAAGCCGGGGAAAGAGGTGTGAGTATGTGTGTATGAAGAGAGGAGGAAGGGGAGGGGGATGCGAATTTTCGAAGGAGGGGTAATTAAAGACATTTATTTAGCTACATATACGTAGATGATGCTTGCTTATGTATCTATCCATGGACTTGAGAGAGTTGAATATAAACAACTTGACGTTGCGAACGTGAATCCAGACCGGACCCTGGGCTCCCCAGAAGTTCTCTATCTTTACACATTATGATCTGACCCCTGTGGCAGAAGCTCCTTTACGGACGTCACTCCCAAGGTCCAGATAAACTAATTCAGACGAGGATTGATGATAAAAAAATCCAACAAGTCGTAAAATTCTCTCAATGTCTCATTGAGCGGTCGAATTCCAGGGATGACAGAATGGGGGAGATTTCATCGTAAAGAACCGTGTTTTGGTTGACCAGGTTGACCGGGTTGTTAGGTTGCCCACAAGTTACAACCTGCTAAATCATTGTCAATGTTGTGACTATGGGTCCTCCGACCGTCCTCCATCGAGCTCAATTGTTGGTAAACTCCTTGTGGCGCATGAAGAAAGCTTCGACGCGACTCAAAGAGCCCTGAAGCGTGCTTCCCATGCTCGGCAGCGTCGGTCAAAATTAAATAGGACCACCTGGATACCGGCTTGCGGCCAAAACCGAGATAAATTGCGGGTTTTCAATTGACCTTGAATTGACCTGCTTTTTTGGGTTGAACAAGCCGAAAAAACCCGGATCAAGTCAGGTCAATCAATACAGGGTTAGTTACGATGTTGGGGCTCATTGCAAATGAAAATATCATTCTCCTTCATTGGAATGGCCTACGTTGAGCTTAAATTGGCGCGGAGGCCCAGGAGACAGAGTAGGGAGAAAAACAAACTACACTACTGCTCTCTGATATTTCTCGCTTTGACATGTAAGTACATCAAGCGCTTAGCGGGCCGGCTTTTACTTAACAGGAACTTCCAAATTACATAGGATTTTATCCATCTGTCCTGCCTTTCAAGGGCGGGAAGCTACTTGCTGTATTTAGTATTTAGCTTACTGTATTTACTGTTTTATCTTATTATAGATGACGCCTGGGACTCCCACAAGATCTACTGTACCAATCATGAGTTCGGCTTTTATGGGAGTTAGTGGCTCCTGTGGCGCCACATAGAGTATATCTAGGGTCACTAATAATTAAACAGGCTTCCTTCCTCCCTTCCGTCATCACCATTGCCTATTCACCAATCGTATGGCTCAATATCTCTCCCAAGCTCGCATCTATGGGCCAATATGGCTTGAACAGAGCGACATATCCTTCCTTACGAACTCGGCTTGCTGAAGCGGAGACCGAACGTCGAGCAAGCATCTAAATGAACTCAAGTTTCGAAGCTTCAGACGAAGTTCAGAGTTCCCAGCTAATCCACCGAAAGGATACAATGCTCATTGAGATTCCTTCTCTTCGAAATGTTCTCTCTCCCATCCGTCGAATACCCCTCGAGATTCTCTGCTATATCTTCGAGCTCTCATGCGTTCCTGGAGGACGGAATCTTCACCTCCAACTATGACGTCATCTGCTATACATCCATCCTTTCTCGAGTGTGTGTGGCTTGGAGAAGAGCTGCTCACGCTAACCCTCGACTCTGGTCAAAACTCTGCCTTTCAGCGCGAAAACATACCAGAGTTTTTGGAGGAGATGTAATGTGTATAAAAGAATGGGTCTCTCGGAGTCAAGGTCTTCCCTTGAACTTGTATCTAGACCTGTTCATTGAATGTAATGAACGTGTTCTAAAACAAGCCACCCAGATCCTCGATTCCCTCCTTCAAGGTTTTCGCCACCAAATCCGATTGCTCAGTCTCTCAGGGTTTCCAAGGACATTTCTTCCTCTTTTCCGTTTACCACGCTCCTCATTGCCCTTATTGGAGGAAGTCTTTCTTAGCATGCATTGTCCGGGTTACGACCATGCGAGTCGGAACCTATTCAAGGTTCCTTGTGAAGTTGAAACCTTCCTAGAAACACCTAGGTTAAAACATGTTAGCATCGACGACCCTGAAGATGCGAGCTGCATGTTGTCGACCGCATTGGTGCTTCCACTGGAGCAGCTGACTTCGCTCGAAGTCAAATCGTGCTGGAAATCACATCATAGCACAAGAGGTCCCTTTGACCTGGTGGTTTATTTGGACACACTACGTGCATGTGAATCCATTGTTAGCCTCACAGTGGATTTTCCATCACGAGGCTTTCACTGGCAATCTGGCGTCGACATCTTTAGCACCTCTCTTCCTGCACTGAAATCCCTTGATATATCTTCCATGGGTAACGCAGGCAGCGTTAATTTCCTACAGGGTCTCACGGCTCCCCTCCTCGAAGATTTGACTCTTCGTTGGATCGACCAGGATATCTCTGATCTTTCTAAAGATGTGATTCGGTTTCAGGATCGTTCGGCAACTAAATTACTGTCACTGACAATCAAGCTAAATCGCCTAGTTCACCGAAATCCAGAATATACATCACCCGTTACCGAAAATGTCATTCACATACTCGCTTCATTTCCTACAGCCAAGTCGCTCTGGATCGATGCTTCAGTCCGTGAATCGGACAACCTATTTCAAGCTGCACTTGATGTCAATCCTCTAATCCTAGCCATGGTCCACAAAAAGGATCAGCCCAAGGAGTCGGCTCTTCTTCCAGAGCTCTCTTATTTCCAGCTGGGGGCAAGACCCTATCCCCCGGACTTGGAATTTATGATTCGTTCACGAATGGAGGCTTCACTGGAGAAGGTATCGCTGTTTGGATGGAGCGAGTCGGAGATTGCCTGGTCTTCGAATTTATGATTAGCCGACTCGGAATGTCTTGGAGCCACGTGGTTGCGATATACTGCTTTGACTTCTCAATTAAGGATCCTACATGCGACCATTCTCCTCTCCGGCTTTTATTTATTGATTTTAAATTCTTTGTTTATTATTCGCCGTGGTGTAGCAAAATCTTATCGTATATAATTGTATCGTATGTATCAAAAGTATATGGAACTATCGACAACGTTAGGCTCCCAAAGAATGTCCCGACGTGTAGGGTCCCGTCTAGCCACCAGGGCTGGATTAGGCGATGATCGTACAGCGTCCATGCCGTGGAGGCATAGTGTATGTAAGAAGAAGTAAAGTAAAGAGTAAAGTAAAGAATCGGACGTGGCACTAGTTCGTACATCAACTCCTACATACTCGAGTAGTACAAGTGTCTCGGCCGTTCGGGATACATAGTCGAAATGTTTGCTCCCGATCTTCCTCCTAAGCCAATTCCAAGAGGTCACTCGGTGAGCGAGGTGAGCGAGAGTGCCAGCTCAGAGACAATCATATCGGAACAACTAAACTCAGGTACAGAGCTTCGAAGTGAGTTGGCCTTTTACACTGTGTTTACTGGGGGTAATGTTAGATGATAGACATGTATCGGTATCAGTGCCCACAAGACAGCTCTTTTATTCTGTGGTATAAAACCTGAAGGTGTCGAGTGCATACTTATGTTGGCAAGTGGCATTAGTAAATGTTTGACTAGTTTATTCTGTGGTATAAAACCTGAAGGTGTCGAGTGCATACTTATGTTGGTAAGTGGCATTAGTAAATGTTTGACTAGTTCATTTGACTTTTTTGGACGAAAAGCTTTTTTTGAGGGGTTGGGTTGGGTTGGTAATGGATCGGCTGAATTAGATATGTGGTAACAAGGACTCGGGTTCCCGAGTATGTTCGACGCAGGGTGGCAAAAAGCGGACGTGGATTCAATCCGATTGTATCATACATTAATTCTGAGCTCGCAGACACAAAGGTAGAAATTGAAAGTTGGAACGTCGATGGAGGCTTGTCATCTCCCTGCAAAAAGAGGTTAAAATCTATGTCTGTTGATGGCAGGTAACGAACGCAACTCTCCTCGAACAACAGCATCTCCAGCAGATTTCTCTCCGAGTCCAATGAGAAAGGGAAGGGTAGAGGAGATAATGTAAAAGGTCAGAGATGGAGTGACGTGCGGAGGAAAGGAACTGAGATAGTAGAAGGACGCAAGTTATAGGTTTCTCTCTCAAGGCTGGAGAAAATCCAATTGACTGAGAACCCTTAGCTCTGCTCTACTGTCTCTGCACAAATCCTCTCCCAAACCCCACTACGCATGAAAATATCTGCATGACTCGCCTCGGGGACAAGCACAATCTCAATCTGCGCATTCGACATCTTCTCCTTTATCCGTTGCACACTCTTTGGGCCAAAAAACACATCCGCATCGCATGTGAACCATGTCACCTTGGCGCTGCAATTCACATGCAACTGCTCCAGCACCTCTAATGTGAATTCCTGGGATTCGTGAATATCCCTGTCGGTAATCAAGATCTGCGCGCTCTTTCCGGAGTGCTACTTGTTCTGGGGGCGCGTTGTAGGCGGAGAGTACTTCACGCATGCTTCTGTTGTCGACGAAGACGCCTGGTGCATCCTGGTCTGCTTTCTTGCTTCCCACTAGGCGGAGAAATATCCGCTCTACAGGCGTGTCTGAAAGCTGGTCGACATACATCACGCTGCGGAACACGAACCCCGGCACAGTGCACATGGCTGTCATAATACTCGAGTCCGTGTATGGGGCGGGGAGGTGTGTGCTAATAGGGAACAGGCGTATCACGCGTTGTGGCGCAGAGGCTGCGAGACTCAGCATTTGATAGGCCCCAGCCGAGTGCGCAGCGATACTGAACTTGTCGATGTGCAGCGAGTCGAGCAGCTCGAGGCTGATGCTGGTCAGCTCGGAGAGAAGAGCGAGACCACTGCGTGATGCTGTGGAGCCTTGAGTCCAGCGATCAATGATAAGGATTTGAAGCTCTGGATGTGCGCCGGCAAAGGTTTGGAAGAGCGTCAAAAGCTGGCTCCGACCGTTGGCTCCATAGCAGAAGAGCACGGTATGCGGAGCCCCGGGATTCAGATGGGTGTACTTGGATAGAGTGAGATGGCGTGGAAGGACTAGTGAAGATGATGGGGAGGACGAGGGACATTGTGTGGAGTGTTTCCAATGGGCAATAGATGAGCTTGGTGAAGAAGAATTATACGAGAGTAGTGTAATTCTACTCAGATATGATGGAAGTTCAGGAAGAAATAGTGTCGTGGGGAAGCTGTGCACTAGCGCTGATTATTGACGCAGTGATAATGGCCATCACTGTCAGAACACCATTTGCAGTCACAGTCTCGTTTGGTGGCGCACCACCAATGTTAACAATTTACTACAGCCTAATTCGGTCAAGCACTCAATCGGAGCAGTCAGTCAGTGTAAAAGAAAAGAGGATTTGGATTTCAATCGTATATCATACCGCAAGTATTGGACTATGTAGTTAAAATTCCCCTAACAAAACACCTTTCGTTCTTCACCGGATGCGGAAACTAGAACATCGATCCTTCTGGAGGCTGGGGTAATTTCCTGTTGTTGGACGACGCCATTTCCCTATAAAAGACGGGAGGCGATTGATTTAAATGGATATCAAGTCGATGACAATGAAGCCCACCTCCGCATTTCGACCAACAACGTCTCCAGACTGTGATTCCGAGTCCAGTTGGAAAGCACAGGGAGCTTCGAGGGATCTACATGACCGTTTGTCTTTACGAGCGCGAGAATTGAACGAAGCGGTGATCAGCGCCCATCCTATCCTGAGCGGAACCTATCAAGCCCACTAACCTGATCGACAAACGGTATGTTCACCCTGCTGATAAACTGCACCTCCGGTGGTGCATCTGGATACTGTGGTCCACAAGAAATCTTGAGAGAATAGATCCGGTTTTCATGTACAGTCTAGGAAGGGATGAACAATGTAAAGCACAAAGAAAGCATTTAGAAAGCTTACATGTCCAGGCCCAATAATCGTTCCAGTCCAATGCGACATCATGAGATCATCTGAATCCTCTAATCCATACGAACACGATCCATCTCCGATTCCTTTCTCGCCCTTTTCGAGCTCTTCCAGGAGACGAAAGTTTCTAGGGACTATCGAGCATAAAGTGGCGCAAGTGGAGGAAGGAAAGATGGTCAACGATTCGGTTACCCAGATGAAAGAAGGAAAGGCAGATCTGGACACAGCAAAGCCCTGGCTAATCGCGATGGATCCAACTCACCCTTTGCCATTGTGGATTTGAGATCGTCGTCGAGGTTACGGTTCAGGTTCAAGGAAGGAAGCGCTGACTCACGCTCAGCTGGTTTTTCACGCGGTCCAAGGTTTGACCGTCTCTTCCGGCTTGTCCCCGAGTACCGAATTCCTATGGGCCATATATTATCGGTATCGTAGGGAGATCAGCTCTTCTTCAATGTATTTCCCTACTTCCACGGCAAGGCGCCTTTCGACAGTCCCAGCTCTCCCCAATATTCCTCCTGAAATTGTGATTGGAATTAGCCCAAGTCCACGCAAGTCACTATTTTGTACTCTTACAAGGAATGGAATATCAATTTGGCGCGTTCGAGTACGTTGGACTTGAAAATTTTAAATCAAAGCTAAATAATTTGTAGCCTTCAGCAGTTTTGGCCTTTCTTTCACGAACCCCAACATCGATAATTGACCATGGAGAGAACAGGGAAGCATTCTGGTCCCCAGAAGGTTCTAGGATCGTGATTCAGGCATGCAATAATCAGCTTTCTCTGGCTCAGAATACTGACTTGTCACACGCAGACTTCCGAGTCGTATCTTGTGCTTCTTACCGTCACATATCACCCCAATGAATCCACCTACCGACCTCTTACACTCTCATCAAATGCGCAAAGAAACTTTCTGGCTGGTCCAGGAGAAGCTTTCCCTCTAAACAGTATAAGTCTGCATTTCGAAGGCGTCATTCGAGTAGAAGGAACTTTGGTTAGGTATGTACAGTTTGCTTGCTCAAGATTTTGCCTGAGAATCTTTTACTAGCGTGTCCCCCCGAAAACAGTCTATCACATTCTCCACGAAGAATCCACCTGCGATTCAACGGATACCCTGGCCAGAAGAAGAAGAGGAGGAGGGGGAAGATGAACGGGAACTAGACGAAGAATATGCTGGACGGAGAAAGAAACTTGACAACTATGACCAGTGGATAATCAACGAGCATGATTTCCCCTGGCTGGTGGAACCTGAAGGTACAGGGTGACAGTACTAGTTGACCAAGAATCTAACCAGCATTCACAGTGGCCATCTCCCGAATTCTATCCAGTCGGAGTACAGGTGTCGAAAGTTGGATCGCATCTGACGGGAGAGCCTACGTGGTATACCTGAACCACAACGAGGAACCGTCAGAAGACAATTCCAACTTGCCTGAAAATGATCCTCCACGCCAAACTTCCCCGACGCATACCACAGAGCGCAGCGTATGGATGGGAACCTGTGTACACAACTTTGAAACACCACGCTGGGTGCAAAAGCGACGACGTGTTGAACCGCACGACCAAGACGATACATCATACTTTGAACCCAATCGCGCTGTTGAGATTGCTATGAACGCAAAGTTCTCATTGATTGCAGTTGGCATGTTTGGGTATGCCTTTTCTCATTGTTTGCTGTTCTACTTATTTATTTCTATCCTCAGAGGTGGTATTCAGTACACCACGTTTCCCGGCGATGAAGGTGTCTTGCCGACTTCTCAAAAAGTCGAGATACCAAACCCGTTCAATCGACAGACAGGCCCGGTATGCTCGATGGAATGGAGCTCGGATGGATATGTCCTTGCTGTTGGATGGAAACATGGCTGGGGAATCTTTAGCGTTGGCGGGAGGTGCTTGGTCTCTGCTTTTGGCGTTGAAGACGTTGTTGACGAACAAAAGTACGTTCTTTCCTTGCGGTGTGAGAATATACTAACAGACCGCAGGTTCCAGGATGCATTCATGTATGGGATATCGAATCTCGTGAGCACCGTCCTTTACTACTCGTGTTCACGACTAAAGCAACTACTAGTTTTGGGCGCCTGGAAACTTTGAGCTGGTTGTGCTCGCTCAACCTTCGCCTAAAAGTACGTCTATACCTACAGTCTTGGACAACACAAATTCTGATCTTGGGACCAGCCATAGACGGTCAAGTCTTTGTCATTCCCTTTGCAAAGAGTGCTACAACAGGCCAACACTCTCCGGTACGTGATCTGACTAGTATATCATTTTTGTACCAACTGAGGAATTACGCGTATAGGATAACACTCGTTATGCCTTTTTACAGCTGGAAGACCGTGCACTCATATACCGTGGGGCAGATCAACCCGATATCAGTATTATTAATCCAGAATCGGACGTTTGGCAACATATCAAGGTAATCCTTTTCCTCATCGACGAGTGTGGACCTATTCTGAATAATTTCTTAGGTCCCTCAAAGCTACCTCGCAACAAACTGGCCGATACGATACTCATCGTTGAGCTCCGATGGCCGTTTGATTGCAGTAGCTGGTCGACGTGGCCTCGTTCATTACAGTGCAAGTTCCGGTAGATGGAAACTTTTTGTAGATCCAGTACAAGAGCAGGCATTCTCTGTACAGGGAGGACTCCTTTGGTTCCATCACGTATTGATAGCAGCTGTAGAGGTTTCCAAAACACACCAGGTGCGATTCTCCTCCCTCACGCGTGTTCGAATATTTGAACTGAATATTGCCTCAGATTAGACTGTATTCGCGCGACCTGGAATTAAGCAACCAAAACGTCCTCCATCGCGAAGTGATGCCTGCTCCAGTTGTCATCCTATCGTTGGTGGATAACACTCTTCTCGTCTACTGCGCCGACAATACTCTGTTCCATTTCTTGATTATCCCGACCGCCGATACTATTAAACTGCATCTTTGTGGAAGTATCACTTTCAATGGAGTTATCGCTACGCCAAGCGCAGTACGAATGTTGAGTTGGATGATACCGAGTGCGCAAAAACGTAGGTCGAAAGGAATTCTAGCTAGGAATTCTCTTGCTCAAGCTTTCTTTCCTTCCAGAGATAGGAGATCCTGTGGATGATTTGGCTGTCGCAACAGTGTTGATGGTCGTTGGAGGCCAACTAGTTTTGCTGCGGCCCAGAAAGGTGAGGAATTTCATGTTTGCTTCTATGAACTGACATCCAAAGCTGATTCAACGACAGTCCGCAAACCAAGAAGTCAAATATGACATGCAGATTTTCGCGGATCGTATCGAGTTTTGTTGGATACATCTTCGAGGTATCGCTGCGCTCGAAAATTCGTTGTGGGCTTTCGACGGTAAAGGGATTCGTGTATGGTTGAATGCATTGGCTATCGAGACTCCTGCAACTCAAGATCAGAATGAGATTCAGGAGAGCGTGAAGGAGAGTGTCAGCATCCCGCTCGAGTTCTATCCGTTATGTATGTTTTTTTTTCCGCCGCGTCTGATTTCTGCATCTCATACCTGTCGTAGCGGTCCTTATGGATAAAGGGATTATCATCGGCGCTGAACATGAGGTCGCTGCTCGGTCGAACCTACCTTTTGTAATGTTTCGGCATGCGACAAGTGTGAGTACCGCTATTTTCAATCGCTGGCCTTTTCTCACCTGCTTGCAGTCTCATCTGTTCTTGCACCATATTCTTCGATCTCATCTTGAAGCATCGCAAGTCAAGGAAGCGGTGACCTTTGCTTCACATTATCAGGATCTTGTGTACTTTGCACATGCACTTGAGATATTGCTTCACGATGTTGTTGAATCCGAGGCAGAAACAGACGTGGATAGCGAGTCGTTGAATGACCAAGAAGTCCTTGCAACAGTCGTCGAGTTTCTGGATCATTTTGACGCTGCTTTGGACGTTGTCGTTGGTTGTGCGCGCAAGACAGAAATGACTCGCTGGAGGCGGCTATTCGATGTAGTTGGCAATCCTAAAACCCTTTTCGAGGTGAGTATTTTCATGTGTTCGGGCACAAGCTAACTGAAATAACTAACACCCGTTCTCAGACCTGTCTTCTCTCAAAAAGATTGAAAACAGCAGGATCGTATCTTCTTGTCCTCCACAATCTTGAACAGTTGGATGAGAAGAATGTGGATGCCATCCGACTTTTGAAGAGTGCGATGGAGGGAAAAGACTGGCAGCTGTGTCGAGAGTTGTTGCGATTTTTGCGGTCCATTGATGATTCTGGTGCAGCTCTTCGGAGTGCGTTGGCCCAGACCGGGCTGGTGGAGTTGAACTGAAATGGTGTACATACGTACAGTATGTTGTTGAACCGTAGAAATCCATCGAGATTCTAGATGCTGCAATGCGGTTCGAAACGGCGTTTAGTAAAAGGTCGACTCGGTATAGTTACAGCAAGAGAAAAAGATCTAGAACTACTGTCGTGCTACCGAATCCCAGCGGACTTCAAGTCATCAGGGATGCTCAAGTGCACTTCATGGACTAACGAGCTGTACATCTCTGATCCAGGCCCTGACTCTCGTCTTAGAAGATAGGGAGTTGCTGGTAGTAGAGCATACTAAGGCCTTCGACATCCCGTGCCCAGCGGCTCGATTGAACAGTTCCTACATACAACAACAGACAGGGACAAATACAGCAACAAATTTCAAGTACTTACTAGTAGGAAGGCTCAAGCAAAGCAAATCACTGGACACTTGTATCGCACGACGCATGCTTCCAGATTCATCGATTAAAAGTGCATTTACAAATAACGAAAGAGGTAGCTCGCCAAAACACAAATCTGTGGAGACTAAAGCAAGCTGTCTATCTCTGGCCTGACGCTTGTCTTGGAGGATGAGTGTTGCAATATTATTTTTGCTGGTAGTTCTGCGCGCGAGGACTAGTGCAGAACAATGAGTTCAACATTCCGTGTCCAGCGGCTCGATTGGATTTATTTTTTACATACAAAAGCCGACAGGGAATACGAAGAAAGTGGCTCCGACTTGATATTTCCGATGGCTACTCTGTAGGTGGATGACAGTCATAATTTTCTTGCTACCTAGCAGCCGTATTAGAGATGGGTGGGCACACATAGCGGCGAGAATAGGTATATAAAGACGAACACCTTCCACAAATTCTGCAACCAGAAGAAATTTAGACAATGCTCTCTCAAGCCAACTACCGCAAGGTAAATCCCAAGAGCACTCTTTTGATTCTCCCCGCTTACTTACACTTATGTAGACGTTCGTCGTCGTCGCCGTATCTCTCGCTTCGACCATCATCACACCCGTTCTCGGTTCCGCCGCTAACGTTACGAGTTGTTTCGATACAGGCGTAGCTGGAGCCTCAGGCTGCAGCGGCTTCATCAACGCTTTCTGTACATTTAGCAACACTGTAAGTTAGCGACAGCATTATTCTTCTTAAATCAGTATAGTCATTCTGATAATCGATGTTAGGTAGCACCACTGAATAGTTTTTCGGGCTGCTTCAATGCCGCTTCTGGACTTGGTTACAAGTGTATGTACCTAGGCTTCCGGGGTGATTGAATGCTGACGACTCTGCTTCTCGCCTTTCTTCCCTCCTCGCGGTCGCTATAAAAATTTGGACCTTGCCCTCAATTCGGAACAGGCGACTTTACAGCGTGGAATTTGTTGGGTACCACCTCCGCTACTCCGAGTGTGGCGGCCTGCGAATCTACTTTTGCCGCCATCATCTCAGATTGTCCTATGGTAAGTACTGATTGAACTCAGAGTCTGTGTTCTCATTTATTTTCCTCTATAGGGCGGCGAAGGAAATGCCGCAGGAGACTTCACTTATACTATTGATCCAAATGAAGGAAGCTGCGGTGCTGATGTTGTCGCTGATGGCTCTTAAAGGAGAAGGATACCGTACTTGAACTCTGTAAAGAGACACATCGGAATTTGATTGCAAAATTGATTTTATTGCAGTTTTATGCAACTAACCTTTTGCCCATCTTGAAATCCTTACCGCTGTGATCAGGCTAAGAAATTGCAAGCAAGGGGAGCAAGGGTTAAATGAGCAAGGAGATTACAGTGGTATAGCTATGATCGTAATATCATCCACTTGATCCTGTAGTGTATTGTCAAGCACCATCGTTTAAGTGTTACCATCTGTCATCACCAAAGGCCTCTCAAAGCAGCTCTAATGCCATATTTTCACCTTGGTGTGGGCCTTGGAAGCAACGGATACCCAACAGTCCAATATCTCCATTTCGCTCCTCTCAGGCTTCACTTTCTTAAATCGCTCCAACAACCCATCGGAAGCCATGATCAAAAAATTCTATTTGAGACGGTCACATCTCGCATATGAGACTTCAGGGACATGGGAGAGGTAGGGAGGTGTGAAGTTATAATTCACGAGATTTTGGTTCACCTTTTTGTTGTCTCTTGTCAACGGGAATACGCGGAGATTTTTAAATGGAAGGGCATATCGCCCAAAGCTGGCAATATGAATTAGTACAGCAGAAATGAGAGGATTTTTTTTTTTTTTTTTTTTTTTTTTTTTGAATCCCGTTTATTCGCCGAAGTGCGCAAGCATATGGTAGCGAAAACCTATCTATCTAGTTATGTATTCGAGTCTCGTGGGTATAAAGGGTTACTGTGTGTGTGTGTAATGCTGCCAACAACGAGAGGCACTCAGTGGAGGCCCCGGTAGGATAAATCCCACCTAACCGCAAGGGCTGGATTGTATGTGAATGAGTAATGTATGTAAGGTAGGGAGAGAGGGAAGGGAGAGAGAGGGAAGAGATGAGTGGAAAGCAGTAGCATCCGTGACGGTGCATTCTGGCGTGAATCGCAAGGTTCGGTTATTCTTCTCCCCACTGTGGTAGTTCGCCGACTATGTGAAAGAATCTCCGTGTGTCGTTTATGAATCGGAAAAGCTCCTTGAGGGTTTCTGCTGTTGTGAGGAGCACCAAGAAGGTGCAACTTCTGCGACCTATCGTTCTCCTCATTCTGTCTCTGCATGTACGATGGGCTGGGCATTCCATTAGGTAGTGGTAGGCCGTTTCCGGGTGTCGCTTGCAACAAGGGCACAATGGTGAGTCGACACGATTTATGTTGTATAGGTGCTTCTGTAGGGGTGCGTGGCCAATTCGCAGCTGTGTTAGGATCGAGAGGAGCTTTCTCGGTAGGCCCCTTGTTAGCTTCGAGTACGCTCAGCTGGCTGCAGTAGCTGGAGAAGGATCGATCTTCTTGAATTTCATGTACCACGGGGACTTTCTCCACATTCTGTTATGCTGTTCCTCGAGGGACTTTCTGAACGTGCGGATGATGGTGGTCTGGCTCCTGGGGAGGGATTTGTGGAGTTGTTTGGGGAGTTTTGCTTTTGGGCTAGATCTGGTCATGGCTGCCTTTTTTGCTTCCTCATCAGCCCTTTCGTTCCCTGCTACTCCAACATGTCCTGGGACCCAGTAAATGTGTACCGCTACATCGGGGTGGGTTAGCCTGAGTTGTTGTAGTAGCTCGTGGAAGTAGTCAAGGAGGTAGTGGGCCAGGTCCGTGGCTGTGGTGTCGGATGCTGTGATGGCTGACGAGTTGTCAATCCATATGGAGATTTTCCGAATGGATCCCCGTTGAAGGCATGCTTGGTGTAAGGCTAGAAGGAGGCCGACACATTCGCCCTTGTAAACTTCATGATTGTTGTCTGTTCCCAGCCTGAAGCGTAAAACTCCTTTCTCCCTGCCATTCCTATATATGACTGAGGCTGCGCCTACTCTGCCTTTATAGCCAGACCCGTCTGAGAAGCATCTGATGTCAGAGTCATCCTCCTCGAGCAGTTTCATTGCCTCCTCTTTATTTTCCACGATGAATATGACCAGGTCTGGGTCCCAGCTCAATTCGTACCAGACAGCTTTCTTCTTTTCTATGCGTTTTGGCTTTAGCTGGTAGGCGCACATTAGGTCGTGGAGCGGTGAGAGGTGTCACGTTCGATGTGTGTTCCGTGCTGCGGCTTCGACTCTGGGAGCAATTGGGTGGGTGTGAGGGAGGGTGGATAGGCATACTGCTGCTCTGTGACGGTGTCTTTCGATTTCCAGCTCCATGGGTAGTAGGGCTGCGTGTATATCGAGGACGTCGGTAGCTGATGTGGACATAGCACCCAAGATTAGGATGGCTGCCTGTCGTTGGATAGATGTGAGTCGGCATGATACCTGGGAGCATTTTGGTGCTTCTCCTTTTCTCCGCTTCTGCTGAGGGGCCAGGACTATATCCACTGCATATAGCATGCGCGGGATGGCTTTCGACTTGAAAAGTTGGCGGATGTGATGACCTGCCATGCCGTCTTTCATTCGTGCGAGACATCTGAATTGGACAATCCATCCCTGTCCCCGTTTGACCATGAGAGCATGCTGTTCCTTCCAACGTAGGGCCTTGTCCATGATAGTTCCTAGGAAACGTGCGCTGTCTTCCGAGTGGACTAGCGTGTCTCCTATTGTAATCCCTGGCCCCTTTACTAGAGCGGTCTTCCTCCCTCCTGCTTTCGACTTTGCTAGTACCACTGACCCATCCGTCTGCGTATCCAGTGTTAGTTGTGTTAGTCCTTTAACCGCTTCTCTTTTCCTCGTGAAGTCGACCAGTTTGAATTTGTCAACGCCGAATAAACAGTTGTGCTTTTTAGCCCAGTCTAGTACGCCGCCATCTCTTTCCATCATCTCTTCTAGTCCTTCGTGGATCTCCGTGACATCGTTCCCTGCCTGCATTGCCGCAATGTCGTCCATGAAACTGAAGCCCTCCTCATTTTCCCCCCTTCTGAATGTGTTTAGGGCTCCGGCTGCGTATAGGATGTAGCCAATTCCTGCCGCTGGGTCACCCTGATCCTCACTGCCTATGACTTCCATTGTCTCCGACACGTAGTCATCAAAGACCATTCGCGTGGTCCGGTTGGCATATCTCCACTCCAACCATGTTACTAGTTCATTGGGGACTCCCAGTAGTCTCAGTTCATGGTATAGCATTGCCAGATCAACACTGGGGAAGGCACCTTTCACATCCATATAGAGTACAGAGATGATGTCTCCTTGTCTCCAGAGTTCTTTGATGCGATTGACCATTAAGTGGATGGAATCTGTGGTGTTGCGCCCTGGGCATGCTCCGAACTGTCGGGCTGGGATTAGGCCAAGGATTTCTGCATTGCGGGTGACTTCATCAGCAACATAGCCATTCAACCCTCTGGCATGTCTGTGTGACAGCACAAGAGGGCGATGTGAGCCTGGGATTCGATAGTCGGACTTCCCTGGTTTACGTGCAATAATGGTTTCGTTTGTTGCCCAGTCGTCGGGGTATATGGTTTGGGTGAAGGTTGCTTGGTAGATTGGCGCAAGGTGCGGAGTGAGTATAGTGTTATTGGCCTTATAGAGGTCGTTGGGAAAGGTGCCAGGTCGCATGGCTTTACCGCCTTTCATTTTTCGGAATACATTGTATATTTGGCGGTTTGTTGGTGGTGCAAAAGTCCAGGCAGGAGCTGGGTAGACCGTGTTGATTGGGACATTGGGCTTGGGCGGAGGTGGTGGGAAAAAGGCCTGTTTGAAGGCTTCAACTTTACCAGCATTGTCACGGACCGTCTTCTCTCCTTCTTCATTTCTCACCAGTAATTCTGGGATTCGTGTCCTTCCTCCATCCGACGGTCCACTTTCTGCCATCCTGCCTATGTCCCAGATCGAACTGGAGGTCGCATTCGTTAGATATTCGAGCCATTTCTCAGATTTCGCTTTTTCCATCTCTGTTGACATGGTCTGTCGCATTTGGCGATACTGTTCATGGACTGGGTGCTCGGGCTGTGCTCTGCAGTGATGCGAGTGCCCTGCCAGGCGGTCTCGCACCTTCTTCATCTTTTTGAGGTCGTCTGTCCACCATCGGCGCTGCATGGGGCTAGGTTTGACCATCGGGACCTCTTCTTCGATTACGGATTCTACTGCTTCATCGAGCTCCTTGAGCCTTTTTCAGAACTCCTCCCGACTCGTTATTTCCGTTGGGCGCACTAGTGATTCGAGTTTTGTTTTCAATTTTTCCCAGAATGATACCGTTTTCTTCCAGTTTCTCCTCGGTCTGGGGTCTACTACTTCGATGCCCATGTTGATTATTGTCTCTATTGGGAAGTGGTCGGTTTTTACCGGCTGTCGCATTTGATTATGCGTTCGAGTAGGGTTTTTGAGCAGAATACGTTGTCAACCCTGGTGTAGTTACCCGTGGAGAATGACTTTAGAGTGGGGATGTTTTCTGGGAGGGCCATGAAGAGATGGTGTTCGGCTAGCATTGTGAGGAGTCGCTGGGCAGCGTCGAGGTTCCGTGTAGTGAAGAGGTGATGATTCCTGGGCTTGTCCCACATTGGGTGATGACAGTTGAAGTCGCCTAGCCAGATTGTGTGTAGCGGGGGTTTAGGTATGTCCCTTGCCTCAGGGGAGTTAGTGCAGCAAAGAATACTTTCTAATGAATCGTCATTTCCCCCATCGTTATAGATGTTGAATAGACGGATCATCCCAAAGTCTCCATGGATTTGGATGGCTGTGACATCGAGGCTGTCAACTGGGATTTGTGTCCAGCTATTGGTCGGGAGGCAGATGTTTACTAGGAGGAGGGAGCGGGTGGTTTTTCCTTCTTCGGTGGAGGGGTGTTTAGTGGGGTATACTATAATGTAGTGGGCCATGGAACCAGTCACTTGGCAGCCCAAATGCCAAAGCGCCACTGCAGTTTATGCCAGTCGCTTTGCAAGGGATAATTACAATAAGCTTTTATGGCACGTGAGATTACTACATTATTTTCCCTTGCAAATGCGAATGGGAAGGAGTCTGGGTTAGTCATAGTCAACATTCTACAGGCATCGACATTGGGTTTGCCAACGTCCATGGCGGACTGGATGGTCGCACTCAGTCGCATCCCAGCAGGGCTACAATTCATCATTCTGCTCTTCCTCGTCAGTTATGTAATATGGCCACAAGTTACAAAATAATAGTGTCAATACTTGACTCAATACTTAATACTTAGAAGGACCAGATGTTTATCATTAACTATGCGGAACACTTATCTTAATACACTTCCTTCCTTCCATCATGTCCGTCGTCGGATGGTCAGAGCTATCCCTCTCTTCTATCTATTGGCAGGTTATTTTCGACCCCAGTAACTCTGTGGGGACTCTAACGAGCACGGACGCAGATGCGTCAGTTCCTCCCTTCCTGCTACCGAACTTTTCTGAATTTACCTCTAGTATTTTCACTAGCTCACTCATTTACCCCCTCTATGTTACCGCCGCTTCCATTCTGGTTCTTTTGCTTCACGTTATTGGAAACACTCCACCTGTTCGAAAGCTATTCAGACGGCCAAATGTCAGTGTAGAAGAACCTCCTGCTCATGCACAGTCCGAAAGTTTTGTGCAGGAGATTAAGCTTCACATAAGGGAGCACGGCGGAGCTGTTATCTATGCGTATATGGTAGCCCGGCTTATCGGCACATTAGCTTTGCTTGGCTTGTCCATCGTGACCTTGGTTCTTGACGAGTTTAAAAGGGTTGGGAGGCAGGAAGATGTTGTTACCTTCGGGAAATGGGGAAAGAAATATCCGAACAAGAAATACGGTACACGGTTTTCCAATAGGGAATGGTTGGAAGCTGGGCTTTGCCTTACTTTCGTGCGTCTTCAGTCCATATTTTTCCTCTGTCTATAATAGCTCATCTATCTGCAGCTTTATGCCTCGCTCCTTGCGCTCATGTCAGTCACCGCAAAGCCTAGATGGAGCAGAGTGGTTATATGGCATCTTAACATGGTACTTCTGGCGACCTTGTGTGTTTATCTCTATCGGGATATTTACCCTCTAGCGACATTTTTTCTCGATCCCAAAGACCTATCAGAAGGTACTATCTTATGGGTTAAATTGCTATCTTGACAATCACTGCTATGGTGGTCCCCCTCGCAGTCCCTCGGCGATATGTCCCTGTCGATCCCAAAGTTAGTGCTAATCCTTTTCAGATTCATATTTCTATGCACTCACCTTCAATAGAATCCGCTACCAGAGCCCAACCCCGAACAGACCGCGTCCATCTTTTCTTTCATTACCTTCGCATTCCTGGACTCATTGGTATATGCGGCAAACCGTGTCACTCATCTTGGTTTTGAGAAGCTGCCTCCTCTTAATGACCGCGATTTCGCTGAGCACCTCAAGGAATTGAGTTTCAAGGTATGATCTTACTCGAACTAGATAAGAAACCAACCTAATATTTATTAGCATTTAGACCTGTTTTCTGGCGCACCAAAAAGACATTTATTCTTTGGACTCATGCGCGTTTTCCGTGGAGAATATCTTGTACTTGTACTAATGATATTGCTGTATGCATTGGCCGAGTTCGCCGCACCCATCGGTCTTAACAGGCTTTTGCGGTATCTCGAATCTGGGGGAAAAGATGCGATGGTACGACCGTGGGTCTGGATACTTTGGCTCTTTTTAGGCCCAGTCGGTGCGACACTTGCGTTTCAGGTTTATATCTTCATCTCGGTGAGTTTGTGAGCTTCAATTCATTCAAATATTAATTCATCCTCATAAAGACCCGGTCATTAGTGCGCACCCAGGCCATCATCACGCAACTCGTTTTTGAGCACTCTCTTCGTATCCGTGTCAAGGCTGAGACCTCTGATCCCAACGGAACCTCGACATTCTCTTCGCCGGGGACTCTCACTCCTGATTCTGCATCTGCCATGCACGAAGGCACCATCGATGGTTCCGACACATTGCATTCCGTCGTCCGAACTGAAATTGAACCCTCAGCCCTACACTCTAGCTCCTCGTCCGTTTCTTCTAGCAAACGCAAAAACCAAAAGGACGAACAGAAAAATGAGGATCATTCACTGAAGTCCGATGCAAGTAACCTCGTAGGAAGGATTAATAACCTCGTCACAACCGACTTGGAAAACATCACCGAAGGACGCGATTTTCTCTTCCTTGTACTATACATCCCTGTCCAAATTGGTCTGTGCATAGTCTTCCTATATCTTTTGTTGGGATGGAGCTCTTTTGTCGGAATGGGTGTTATAATCATGTCCCTTCCATTGCCGGGTTATATCAGCAAGTGGGTACAAAATGTCCAGGAGAAGCGGATGAAGATGACGGATGCCAGAGTGCAAACTGTTTCTGAATGTGCGGCTTTTTATCCTGTACAACAATTGACCTCAATCGGAATTCTTTTATTCAGCGATGAACGTTCTAAGGATGATCAAATTATTCGGTTGGGAGAGTAGAATGGATGCCAGGGTTGGGGAAAAGAGAGACGAAGAGCTCATTTGGATCAGGAGATACCAGCTTCTTGATGTCTTGAACGAAGTCATTAGGCAAGCGGTCTCGCTACATATTTTTGCATTGGCCCTTAACCTTACCATAGCTACGCTATTCCCGTGCTAACTATGATTGCCGTTTTCGCTACATAGTTGCGTTTTCTTTCATGTCTTCTTTGTCATGTACTAATCTTTATTGCCTTTCTTCAGCGTTAGTGGTGCTGCTTGTACTCGTGAAATATTTGCCGCTCACTATCTTCTTATATATAGACCATCGCTATGAAGCAAACCATGCAGGCATCCATTATTTTCAGTTCTATGACGGTTTTCGATATGTTGAGCAGGCAGATGCGCATAGTTTTCCAGACTATCAACGAAACTATCACCGCAAAAGTGTCGCTTGATCGTGTCACAGACTTCTTGCAAAATGTGTGTGCACGCATTGACCCCATAAGCTTCTATTAACCCGCCATAATATAGACGGAACTCCTTGATTCATTTTCTGAGAAGATACCAGAAAGTGGTTACTTTGTCCCTGCCGACCAAGTTACAGATTCGCAAGAAATTGGCTTCCGCAATGCTACTTTTGCATGGTCATCAGATGTGGCTGGATCCTTTACGCCTTCTAAATGCAAGTTCAAGCTGAAGATTGAAGGAGAACTGTTATTCAGGAAGAACTGTGTCAATCTGATTATTGGTCAAACTGGTTCAGGTAAGTGTCAAATTGATATCCATCGAACCTTTGGGTGAACTTACGCTTGCTGTCCTCAGGCAAGACCTCTCTATTGATGGCATTGCTCTGTAGGTCATCTTTTAGTAAAGCTCGGGTTCACAATGACTGATTAGAGTCGGCAGCTGAGATGCATTTCATACCCTCCGGGCCTGATTCATGGTACAATCTCCCCCGAAATGAAGGGATTGCCTATGCAGCACAGGAATCTTGGGTTCAGAATGAGACCATCCGAGTAAGTGGACTGGATATTGCTTCGTTCTAAAATTCACCGGACGAAAATCGCAGGCAAACATTGTCTTTGGTTCACCTTTCGACGAGGAGCGATACAAGAAGGTTATCTACCAATGTGGTCTCGAGCGGGACATCACTTTGTTTGAAGCAGGTGATGCTACTGAGGTCGGCGAGAAGGGTCTCACTTTGAGCGGGGGCCAAAAGGCTCGCATCACCTTAGCGAGGGCCATATACTCGTATGCGAAAGTCATCTTGTTGACGATGTTTTGGCTGCGCTAGAGTCCGTCGTCCTTTTCACATTGATTTTGTCAGCTGACTTGATTCGTAGTGTACATACCTCCAAGTGGATCGTCGACAAATGCTTTACCGGTGACTTGATGGAAGGTAGAACAATGATTTTGGTGGTAAGATGATGGCAAGGATCGCTTTCGTAATCTCATTTTTCTTCAGACTCATAATATTGCTATAATCGACCTATCGCCGGGTTCGTAGTGGCACTTAAAAGAGGCCGCATTGAAAGTCAAGGGACTGTTTCCGAGGCTCTTGGTAAGGATCCTGTGCTAGCGGAAGAGGCGAGGATCGAACAGCAGGTCATTGACAAAGCACACGACTTCATAGATTACGGTATTTCCTGTTCCGATTTTGTGTACCCCGATTTTCCTCAAAAAAGGCGGCTAAATAGCTTTCCGAGCTTGAACTCGAAAAAAGGAAGCCCGGTGAATGAATCGCGGTAGTGTTTATGATACGGGAGTAGTTTCTGGCGCGTTAGTCAGCGTAAGGCGAAGACTTTGACCGATGGGCCGAATCTTTTCTCGGGTTTACACAAATCACAATCACACCATCAATCGGTTCATCATGCATGTGCATTCAAGAGTTTAGCGCCCACTCGTTTTTGAGAGGGCGGTTAGTTGGCAGACTCCTTCCCATTCGCTATTTGGATGGGAGGATAATGAGAGTAGTGTAGTATATATCTTATCTAATCTGAGTTGTCATCAAAAGCTTATTGTAATTATCCCTTGCAAAGTGACTGGCATAAACTGCAGTGGCGCATTGGCCTTGTTTGGGCCTTTGGCCATGGAACCAGTCACTTGGCAGCCCAAATGCCAAAGCGCCACCGCAGTTTATGCCAGTCACTTTGCAAGGATAATTACAATAAGCTTTTTATGCATGTGAGATTACTACATTATTTTCCCTTGCAAATGCGAATGGGAAGGAGTCTGGGTTAGTCATAGTCAACGTTCTACAGCCATCAACGTTGGGTTTGCCAACGTCCATGGCGGACTGGATGGTCGCACTCAGTCGCATCCCAGCAGGGCTACAATTCGTCATTCTGCTCTTCCTCGTCAGTTATGTAATACTGTACTTCTATGTACAGAGGCGACGGTCACGGTCACGGAGGCCTCGTCGCGTCGCCTATTTACCGTGATGTCACGGTCAAAATTTGGCCCCGTCGCCTAACTTTCGACCGTGACACACCTAAAAAAATCGAAAAATATGAAATTCGTCGCATATGTCACGGCCACAACCGGATCCGTCGCCTAAGTTCGGACCGTGACGTACACGTGACCGTCGCCTCTGTACATAGAAGTACAGTATGGCCACAAGTTACATAATAATAGTGTCAATACTTGACTCAATACTTAATACTTAGAAGGACCAGATGTTTATCATTAACTATGCGGAACCCTTATCTTAATACACTTCCTTCCTTCCATCATGTCCGTCGTCGGATGGTCAGAGCTATCCCTCTCTTCTATCTATTGGCAGGTTATTTTCGACCCCAGTAACTCTGTGGGGACTCTAACGAGCACGGACGCAGATGCGTCAGTTCCCTCCCCTTCCTGCTACCGAACTTTTCTGAATTTACCTCTAGTATTTTCACTAGCTCACTCATTTACCCCTCTATGTTACCGCCGCTTCCCATTCTGGTTCTTTTGCTTCACGTTATTGGAAACACTCCACCTGTTCGAAAGCTATTCAGACGGCCAAATGTCAGTGTAGAAGAACCTCCTGCTCATGCACAGTCCGAAAGTTTTGTGCAGGAGATTAAGCTTCACATAAGGGAGCACGGCGGAGCTGTTATCTATGCGTATATGGTAGCCCGGCTTATCGGCACATTAGCTTTGCTTGGCTTGTCCATCGTGACCTTGGTTCTTGACGAGTTTAAAAGGGTTGGGAGGCAGGAAGATGTTGTTAACCTTCGGGAAATGGGGAAAGAAATATCCGAACAAGAAATACGGTACACGTTTTCCAATAGGGAATGGTTGGAGCTGGGCTTTTGCCTTACTTTCGTGGTCTTCAGTCCATATTTTTCCTCTGTCTATAATAGCTCATCTATCTGCAGCTTTATGCTCGCTCCTTGCGCTCATGTCGTCACCGCAAAGCCTAGATGGAGCCAGAGTGGTTATATGGCATTTAACATGGTAACTTCTGGCGACCTTGTTGTTTATCTCTATCCGGGATATTTACCCTCTAGCGACATTTTTTCTCCCGATCCCAAAGACCTATCAGAAGGTACTATCTTATGGGTTAAAAATTGCTATCTTGACAATCACTGCTATGGTGGTCCCCTCGCAGTCCCTCGGCGATATGTCCCTGTCGATCCAAAGTTAGTGCTAATCCTTTTCAGATTCATATTTCTATGCACTCACCTTCAATAGAATCCCGCTACCAGAGCCCAACCCGAACAGACCGCGTCCATCTTTCCTTTCATTACCTTCGCATTCCTGGACTCATTGGTATATGCGGCAAACCGTGTCACTCATCTTGGTTTTGAGAAGCTGCCTCCTCTTAATGACCGCGATTTCGCTGAGCACCTCAAGGAATTGAGTTTCAAGGTATGATCTTACTCGAACTAGATAAGAAACCAACCTAATATTTATTAGCATTTAGACCTGTTTTCTTGCGCACAAAAAAGACATTTATTCTTTGGACTCATGCGCGTTTTCCGTGGGAATATCTTGTACTTGTACTAATGATATTGCTGTATGCATTGGCCCGAGTTCGCCGCACCCATTGGTCTTAACAGGCTTTTGGCGGTATGTCTCGACCGATATTCTTCTTCCCTGGGGTACTTGTCGCTGTTCTAGGAGCAGCTGTGGACAGGTTTATATTAAAGCTCAATTATCGGTCAAACGGAGATGTCGAACGCAAGGCCCCGGTTCTTGCACAGTGAGTCCTTCTATGCTTCCCCGAAATTCCTCGTATTAAACAAGGATTAGTTTTGGTGCTGCAATCACCGGAATCAGTAAGTCGTCTCCTTCTTACACCTACATCTTGTTTATATTCTCTCTCAGCTTCAATTAGAGCATATGGCGTTCAGGAAGCCTTTACGGTCGACTCCTTGAGGCGGATTGACAAATACACTCGTGCTGCTCGTATTTACTTCAACTTGAATAGATGGATTTCTGTTCGCATTGACATTCTTGGAAGTCTACTTGCGGCAGGACTAGCTGTATATCTAGTGTACTTCCGTGGTCACACCGCTTCTGATACGGGATTTTCACTCAATATGACAGGTCATATTTCTCTGCTTTGCTTCTTATGGCGTGTCACTCAAAATGTATTGTCTAGTCGGGTTTAGTTCACTGATTGTATGGTGGGTTCGTTCATTGAACGAGTTTGAGGTTCAAGGTGGGTGATTTTCAAGCTTACCGTTCCTCTAAACATTGAGCTAATGTGCCCACAGGAAACAGGTCTGTTGGTCCAATGAGAAGTTTCGTCCGATCTGAACAAAATTTAATCCAGCCTTGAGCGTATCCAAGGTTACATCAACATCGAACAAGAACCAAAATCTAACATAGAAGGCGTACCTCCTGCATACTGGCCAGCATCGGGGGAGCTTCGCGTTGAAGGGCTTTCCGCTCGCTACTCTTTAGATGGGCCCAAAGTGCTTCATGACATATCATTCAGCATCAAGTCAGGAGAACGGGTTGGTGTTGGTGAGTTGTTTCACTGGTCCGTTTATTGCATATCCCTCATGGCTCCTGTCCAGTTGGGCGCACTGGATCTGGCAAGAGCTCCCTGACCCTGTCGCTTTTGCGCTGCATATTCACGGAAGGAAAGGTATACTATGACGGAGTGCCTACTGACAAGATAAATCTTGATGCTCTCCGCACAAGCATCACAATTATACCTCAAGTTGTACGTTCATCCAATACCTCAAGCCGTTGAACAACTGACGATTTTTTTTAGCCCGAGCTGCTCAGCGGCACTCTTCGACAGAATCTTGATCCTTTTGACCAATACGATGATGCCGCGTTGAATGATGCTCTCCGTGCGGCTGGGCTTTTCGCGCTTCAAAATGAGATGGATCGAAGGTCGAATAACTCTAGACTCTCCAATCTCGAGTGGAGGCAGCAATCTTTCTGTAGGCCAACGTCAAATTCTAGCGCTCGCCCGAGCTCTTGTGCGTGGATCGAAACTGTTGATCCTGGATGAAGGTGTGTAGTGTGCTCATTCCTTTATTGCAACCGAGTGTAACATGCATTCTATCAGCTACATCGGCTATAGGTGAGCCTTTCGATGGGCATGGCTCTTTGCTTAGCTTCATAAACTTCATTTCAGATTACAAAACCGATTCTATCATCCAAGACTCCCTTCGCAATGAATTGAAGGGAGATATCACACTCATCACGGTAGCCCATCGTCTACAGACAATAATGGACGCCGATAAGATTGTATGTATTCCGCAGCCTTTTGCCTTATTTTTCTGACCTTTGACTCCAGATGGTGTTGGATGCGGGGAGAATTGTAAGCATTCTCGTTCTGCCCTTTCCTCTGTTGCTGATCACATCCTGCAGGTCGAGTTCGACAGCCCCGAGGCCCTGTTGAAAATCAAAGACGGAAAATTACGCTCTTTGGTGGATGAGTCCAATGATAAAGATGTCCTCTATGCTATGGCGGAGAAAGCACACACAACTTCATAGATTTAAAGTATTATATATATATGGTTCTATTTACCTCTTGAATGATATGTAGAACCTTCACAGGAGTCACAGTAGCGACAACAGGAGCGACATCAACTTTACTTCGAAGTTTAAGCCAACGGCGCTTCAGCATATCCTCGGGCCTCGAAGAAAAATCTAAGAATCTCAATTTGTTTTCAAGGGATACAAATCGGTTGGTTGATTCAGATTTTAAAGATTTTCAT